>JADBJO010034189.1:0-13760 GCA_016801955.1 Conus betulinus
CATAATAAAATACGAAAGAATAAAAAAGTAAAATAGTTGCGAGAGGAAGAGACGAAAATGGGAAAGAATAGTATTATACAAAAATATAATTAAAATATACCTGAAACGCTTATAATATCATCCTATATTAATTTTTTCATCATTAAATATTACGTCTATCAACTAACCAAAAAAATCCATACCCATCCTTCATTCTAAATCCATATCCACATCTCTCCTCTTTCTCATGCCAATCTCTCTTTTCCACTCCTTCTAACTTGACTATTATTCAGTCCTCCTCTTTAACACAATTTATACTCTTCATTACAATGTAAAAATTTTATTAGACATCTAGTAATAAAACCACCAATTTTACTGTCCTGTACTAATTCTCGATTTACATCCTCGTTTCTAGTCACAGTACATTACATTTTGATCTCGCGAGTGCATGATTCAGCTATTGCAAGTAACACCAAGCAATATGCACATCCCCGCTCTCTGGCATAGTAAGTCCTCTCTTCTTGTGAAACATCGCTCCTCTCTGTTTGAAGAAAGCCCCCTTCCATTTCCCAATAGCAAAATACAATTCTACGTGTATATGTTCCTATCGATAGCTTAGCGTGTTGACCTATGTCTAGGTAAACAGGTTACTCTTATGCATTTTACCTCACTTAGACTGTGTTTTCTTTTTGGACCTCTGTCTCGGTCCTCAGGTCTCAACAATCCCTCCTTAAGAGTGATGATTCATGCTTATTTCTAAAAACTACTAATCTGTGTCTTGTGGACCGTAGAAGTGCTGTGGTTAATTAGTCAACGAACATGGTTCACCTTGCCACTGTTTAGACACACCGCTCTTTTGCTATCGACGAACGTTACGATATCATATTACAGCCTTCCCTCATCTTGCTTAACGAGAATCATCGTTATTAATTTCCACGGCACGGGAATAAAAACACCTTGCTTTTTCACTCTCGGCAAAACTAAAGCAATCACCATGATGACAGCGGCAGTATCACAGCCTCAAAGAGAGCTTTCACCTACACACCCTTCATAAAAACAATTTTCTTCATAGCCCTCCAGAAGGCAATCAACAGAGTCCAGAAGCAGGCACTATGGGTTACTATGACTTTGAGGAGATCCACTGGGGCAAAAACTTAACACCATCCAGCAGCAGTATCCCTAAGCGACCTGCGCAATGCTGATACAGGGTGTTTACTGGACAGCAGTTCCTCACTTCAGTTGGAGTTCATTGGGGCTGCCTTCTCTCCCCCACACTTTTCAATACATTTCTGTGATGCATCATCGCTGACGCTGATGAAAATGATGTTTTCACGGTCAGCATCCCAGGAAGGACCATCACCCATCTTCAATCTTTTCCTGATAACATTGATGGCCTGGCAAGCTGTGATCGAGCATGGACATGCCATGCTGTTTCGAAGACTGAAAAAAAAAAAGTTCTGGCATGGACTTCAGCATGAAGAAGTGGAAGGGATGACCAGACACAACATCACCATCAGTTCTGAGATAACTGCCCATGGACAGAAGGTAGAAACTGTTCAACACTAATCATTTGTCTGTGATCCACCAGTAGCAATGAGGAATCCACACCGGATGTCCTCTCAAGCGCAGCATAGAAAATACCAGCGCAGTCCAGACTAAATCCAGTTTGAAACAACTCTGAAATATCCTTGAAACTGAGGATCAGGCTGTTGCCTACACTGGTCAATTCTATTTTCTTGTGAGCATGCCACACAGACTCTTGCAGCTAAGAAAATGGAAATGTCATGTCACATACATACTAATGTCAGATACACTCTCATATCACTGGAGAAACTACTGCGTCAAAACATTCAACAGCACATCGGACCGCATAATGAACTACTGACATCACTCAGGAAAAGAAAGCATGTCAGTGTGGCCATGTCATCAGATTTTGTGGCCTTGCTCAAACAATCCTCCATGGAACTGTTGAAGGAGGGAGACGGTGGGGGTGACTGAAAAACAATGGACTGGCATCATTTTACAATGGACAGGAAATGCACTGGCAGAGATGAGAACCAAACCTTAGTATGGAACTAGGAATACCTGGTGGTATGTCTTTCAGTGTGGTGCCCTAGAGTGACTCTCATGGTGTTCAGGGACAAGAAGAGGATGACCAAGCTAACTGAAATGCAATCACTGATGCTTTCATACAGGACTGCAGAAACTATAGACAGAAAAGCAGAGGAAAGATCTGAAGAGAAAAATGTTTCCGGAGAGAATAATTATTCATTTAACACTAATGATTAAATGGTTATATGAAATCAATGATGAACTTAGATCAAACTGGAAAATGAAAATGAACAGAGTAATTTTTACATAGAATTTAGCTAGACGGTTACCCATGGGAAGGAAAAAATAGGCAAGGATGGACACTAAGCTGACAAATGTGAAATCTAATGACCTATAAAGGGATTCTTTGAAACACTGCTCACACAGAAGCAAGTACAGGGCACTTCACCATTGTTATCAACAGATAAATCCCACAAATCAGAAGGAAACATGTTAGTTGAAGTATGATGTGCACCTACAAAAAAAGCAAAACAATGAAAGCCCTTGATCAGATGGCGCTACAGTCAATTTCACGTATGTGCAAGATGTTATACATGCATTCCTACACAGAACCTCAGTTTACACTCTCATTTGAAGGACTTTTCGGGAAACAGAGTCAGAACCAATGCTAACTCCGGGGATAAATCCCCTGTACAGATAATGAGATATACCCCAGCCGTGATTTGAACCCGCAACCCCAGGATCACAAGGATCACGAGTCCGGAGCTCTACCAACTGAGCTATTCATGCCCCACTTTGTTGCTTTTTTCTCCCATTGTTAATACGTAATAAAATGGGCCCCTCCAAATTTCACATGAAATGAATCAATCCTTTCTTCAAAGGGAATTCACTAAACAACAACACCTGTAACACTACACATTTCTAAGAGAAACTGCTTAACAGTTAAATAATACATATAAAAATGCCACCACAGAGATAATGTAATCTTAAACAAGGGAATTGTTCCTGGTGCCTAACTCTCATCCATTCTATGCCTTGAAACAGAATGTCTACATTCAATACCACACCTTTGAAATCAGATCTGTTGTTACTGTTCAGCAATGCCAAATATTTTCTGTGAGTGAGATTCAGCAAATTTCTCTACAATTCAAAATTTTAAGGCACTAAATGTAGATTCTTACAAATAATATATTTCAAGCAACATGTTTCAAATCAACTGGAACATTGTAGATCATAAACCTGCCTTTGAAACCAAACCCATGATTACTCTCTCTAAGACAGTAATAGCCTCAAAGACCTACTTGTGCACAACAAAGTGAACACACACACCACACACACACACACACACACACACACACACACACACACACACACACACACACTCACTCACTCACTCACTCACTCACTCACTCACTCACTCACTCTCACACACACACACACACACACACACACACACACACACACACACACAAACTCAAACACACACACACAACTAAGCCACCTGGTACCTTAAGATAAGCAAGACCTGGTAAGCATTATTTTCATTATTATCACTGCAATTACAATTGTTATAGTCTGTTTTCTCCCCCCCCCCCCTCCCCCCCCCCCCCCCCCCCCCCCTCCCCCCCCCCCCCCCCCCCCCCCCCCCCCCCCCCCCCCCCCCCCCCACTCTCTCTCTACAGTTCCATTCAGTAGATTTCCAACCACGCCACGTTTTCACCCAGATCAAAGAGTAAAGTAAGTGACTGTTCATCTCATCTTTTGTTTCAATCATTCTGAATATTGTTTGTACAGCCTAAAGAAGACCAATGAGTCAAGATGCATTGTGTCTGTGGAGAAATGTGTTCCTTTCTTTGGCGGCTCAGTAATTCTGTTTTTCTGTTTGGTTTTTGTTATGTTGCAGTTTCTGCCTACACTGGCCCCACTGTGAAACCCTCTTTAAGAGAAAGCCTCATAGTCTGCAGCCCTTCAGGCCCTTCTCTTACAGTCAGACCTCAGTGTTGATTTCCTCTCCACCCATTTGGTGAAGTCCTGTCGGGTCACTGTATCAGCCAATTCATGGAGACTGTCACTGGACAGATGTGATTGCACTCTTGAGAGGGAGAGCTCAGTCAAGCTGGCTCCACAAATAATTTGTCAGTAGGGGGCTTACTAGGTGGTGTCCTGGCTGTTTGTCAGATCATAGCAAGCATCACTTAACACCACCAAAGTGACTGGGCAACAGTGGGTCATCTCTTGTGGGTCACCTCATGCATGACAAGGCATTGACTGCTCCCTGTAGATTGATGTGGGGGCCAAGGCTTGGCGGGATGAGCCACGCTGTGGCTGTGGATGAGGAGCTGGAATGAGCCGTGTGGGGGCAACGCCTGTGAGTTGGCTTGATGAAGAGAAAGAAGACAGCATAATGAATTAAAAAAAAAAAAAAAAAAAAAAAAAACAGAAAGAAAATGAAGTAGGCATGTTCCAGATTATTTTACCGGCTGCAGCTGGTTATCTGTTGCAGTCAATTTTAAGTAAAGAAAATGATTTTGCATCTTTAGTATTGTGTCTTAAAGTTAAAGATTAATACTGAGAAGGCCACTGAAAATGATGACTAGGATTACAATAGACTCTGTAGACTCAGGCTTTGTCTGGAATGCTGGTAATAATGGTCATGGTTCCTCTGATAGACAGACATGGGGTGCACTCCGTGCAGCCACGGAAATACAACAAAACAGTTTATTGCTTCAAATTATAATATCTAAGTCACTATTAAAATCAGTCACATCCACATGGCACATGTAAGAGCACTGTCATCACTGGGAGCACTGGGCTTGGGGGGGCGTTTTTTTTTTTTAAATTTGGAAAATAAAAGCTAAATCAAGAAGTCATCATTCCCATTCTCTGACATGTGTGTGTGTGTGTGTGTGTGTGTGTGTGTGTGTGTGGTCCTAATTGTTCTGTTTGGGGAGGGGGGAGGGTGTTGAGGGGGGTGGGGAGGCATGTCACTGGAAGGAATAGTCAGAAGACTATGTCACTGTGGATTAGAGATGGGAGGGATGCGGGACAATGCGAGATTTCTGATCTTATCTTTTACACTGACTTCCTTACCTCACATAACACAGACAGTTTCCTTGTATTTTGATTATGCACAGAGCTTTAGATTTTTTTTCAGTCATCATGGGACACATCAGATGGCAGCTAAAATGAGGGGATAAAATGCAAGAGCATGACACAAACTTTTAAGGTAACATCTCAGGGCTTTCAATGAAGTTTCATGCAGTTTTAACCAGCTGTTAGCAGTTAAAGCATCATGAATTTGCTGTTAACTGTACTTTCACTTGGTGAACACTGTGTTCACGTTTACTAACAAGTGCTGTATGTGTGTGTATGATGTGTATGATGTGTGTGAGTGTGTGAGTGTGTGTGTGTGTGTGTGTGTGTGTGTGTGTGTGTGTGTGTGTGTGTGTGTGTGTGTGTGTGTGTGTGTGTGTGTGTGTGTGTGTGTGTGTGTGTGTGTGTGTGTGTGTGTGTGTGTGTGTGTGTGTGAGAGAGAGAGAGAGAGAGAGAGAGAGAGAGAGAGAGAGGAATATGCGAACATCACTTGAGAGAACTGCGCATTTACAATTATGATATTAGAGTAAAGAAAAAAAAAAAGGGGGGGGGGGGGGGGGGGGGGGGGGGGGGGGGGGGGGGGCGTGGCAGATGGGTTAGGAAAAAAAAGGTAGGGAAAGTAAAGGTGGTAGGTGGGGTGGGAAGCAATGAGTAGTGGAGGTGGGTTGGGGAAAGGGGGGGGAGACTGTGTTTATTGTCTTCCTGAACTGCATCATGAATGAATGTTACAAGCCTCATTATCAACACACGCCACAAACCCTCTCAGAATCCTTCAGGGGGACTATTCAAATTAGAATTGAAAACAATGTCAGCAATAAAGTTGCCCAGTGCTACAGCAGCCAGTGTCATTTCAATGCTATCCAAACTTGCAAATGGGCTGTTAATGCTATCACAGAGTTCATAGCATGTGCTTTCAAATGGACTGTTGATGCTATCACAGAGTTCATAGCAGGTGCTTCAATCAAATGGGCTGTTGATGCTATCACAGAGTTAATAGCAGGTGCTTTCAATGGGCTGTTAATGTTATCACAGAGTTAATAGCAGGTGCTTTCAAATGGACTGTTGATGCTATCACAGAGTTAATAACAGGTGCTTTCAAATGGGCTGTTGATGCTATCACAGAGTTAACAGCAGGTGCTTTCAAATGGGCTGTTGATGCTATCACAGAGTTAACAGCAGGTGCTTTCAAATGGTCTGTTAATGCTGTCACAGAGTTAATATAACAGGTGCTTTCAAATGGGCTGTTAATGCTATCACAGAGTTAACAGCAGGTACTTTCAAATGGGCTGTTGATGCTATCACAGAGTTAACAGCAGGTGCTTTCAAAGGACTCACAGACTCAACCTTAGTGTTAAGGAGGGCCATGTAAGCTGTTCATTTTAGATGGTGAAGTCATTTAAGTTTTTTTCATATGGGCTTTTTTTTCAACAAGGATCAGAGGAAAGTTGTGTGCATGTGAATTTTAACACTTTTCAAATTTCATCTCAAACTGGCATTAAGCCCTCCCTACCATCCGTTTTGAACAGAAATCCCCCAAATAATAAGAGGCTAGATGGAGTGATGGGAACTTCTTATTTTTATTGTTTCTTGTTTGCTTTGTTTTGCTTTACATTCTGGTGCTTTATTTCCCTTTTCACCATTACTCTTATTGTCTCTATTTTTTCCCCTTTAAATCATGATTTGTTCTAATGCAAATATGTTATTCTTTCTCAGTTTTTTTTTTTTTCATAGACAGTTCGGTACTTTATCTGCAAATACTTCTCCATCATGTACCTTAAACTCACTAGGCCTATTGCGTTGTTGGAGGTAGGGTGTGTGTGTGTGTGTGTGTGTGTGTGTGTGTGTGTGTGTGTGTGTGTGTGTGTGTGTGTGTGTGTGAGTTCCCTCTTCCCCATCCTTTCTTACTCCCTTCTCTTCCTCTCTCTGCACACACAGAACCCCCCCCCCCCCCCCCCCACACACACCTCCACACACACTGTTCTCTCCTATCACCACTCCTGCAAAACACACACACACACACAAAGAGACAATAAGAGTAATGGTGAAAAGGGAAATAAAGCACCAGAATGTAAAGCAAAACAAAGCAAACAGTATTATCACAATTGTGCTCAATTTAAAGTTGGAGTCAATCAAAAAATCTAATGAGCTGCTTCTGGTTTCTCTGTCTGGAGAGATCAAAAGTTTTATGTATACAATGCGCTTAAATTCTCTTAAAACAAAATTTGGCAAAAATGTAACATGTATGTGTGGAGAAGCACGGAGTGAAAGTCATTTACTAATGCACTGTCCCAGAGCAAAGGAACTATACTGCAAAAGTGGTGTATGTACTTTAGCTTAGGGATCCACTAAAATGTCCCCTCCCGAAATGTTGAAACGATTATTCTCTTCTTTCTCCTATTTGCTAATGTTTATAGCAGAGTCCAGTGGGTATCTACCTTTTTGTGTGTGTGTGTGTGTGTGTGTGTGTGTGTGTGTGTGTGTGTGTGTGTGTGTGTGTGTGTGTGTGTGTGTGTGTGTGTGTGTGTGTGTGTGTGTGTGTGTGTGTGTGTGTGTGTGTGTGTGTGTGTGTGTGTGTGTGTGTGTGTGCTGCTGTTGTGGTTGTGGTGTGGTGGCAGAGTGTGTGAGTGTGTGTGTGTGTGTGTGTGTGTGTGTGTGTGTGTGTGTGTGTGTGTGTGTGTGTGTGTGTGTCCGTGATGCGTGTGTGTCTGTGAGTGTGTGTGATTGTGTGTGCCTGAGAGAGAGAGAGAGAGAGAGAGAGAGAGAGAGAGAGAGAGAGAGAGAGAGAGAGAGAGAGAGAGAGTTTGTTTATATGTGCATGTGCTTGAGTATGTGTGTGGTACTAATGGTACATTTCCATCCCCCCCAGCATCCTCTCACATCCAACTGCACCCTTCCTCCCCACTTCTCACCCAGTCCCTCTCCTCTCTTCTCCCCTCCCACTGCACCCTCCACCCCACTGTCCCCCTTTTTTTTTTTTTTTTCTCATATCAAACAACTGCACTCTTCTTGACTGTTTTGAAATGCAAATTGATCTTCAACAGAGGCACACATATGCACTAAGTAAACTATATACAGCAAAGAATTATTTTCACATTAACATTGGTATAAGACTAAATTTGTACTTTACTGACACTAATACACTGATCATAAACTGTCCCTTGTGTGGGAATTTTTTTTTTTTTTTTTTTTTTTTTTGCCCTCCTGTCACAAGAATAGTGTCTTAGAGGAGGTGGTTTTGAAAAAAAAAAATTAAAAAAAAATCACCCCTGCAATAAAGGCACCCTTTATCATACCAAGAGAAATTAACAAAATGAGAGTAGTCCCCCAAAAATGAATGTGGCAGCTGTCCATCCCATAGGAATATTATTTCTAAGAATAAGTTTTGAGTTGTGTCTGACTGACAGACAGGAGACAACTAACTATCAGTGCAGTGGCTTCACTGTACTCCCATCAACTATGCACAAACTGCTTGTAGTATCAGTCTCAGCAGGTGATTACGTTATACATATGGAGACACTCTTTTTTTTCCCTTTTTTCTTTTTTTCTTTCACTAGGGGTAATAAATCTTAAGAATTTGCAGTGTTTCAACTGACTATTATTCATTATGAAAAAATGACTTTTTTATGGGGTACTTCAAATTAAAAATTTGAAAAAAAAAAAAAAAAAAAAATATTACAGCACACTGAATACACTCTTCCAAGCTTGTCATCACCATGTCCAACTGTGTGTTTAAAAAATGTCAGTAAAATGTTGTTGGCAAGTGCTTCAGCAGCCAGTGTCATTTTCAATGCAAGCAAAAATTGCACATGGGCTGTTACATGCCATCACAGCGCTAATACTAGGTGCTTGCAAAGGATTTATAGACCAACCTAAGAGTGTGGTACCATGCAAACTATTCATTTCAGATGGGTATTGACTGAAGTTTCCCATGTGCGCATCACGTCTTCAATAGGGTCAGAGGAAGGTTGTGTACTGCATGAAATCTGAAACCTTTCAAATTCCATTTCAAACTAGCATTAGGCCCTCCTGTTATCAGTTTGGAAGAGAAACCCCAAATAATGAGGCTAGATGGATGGAGTTATGGGACCTTGTCAGTATTCTTGTTTTTTGTTTTGTGTGTGTGGTGTGCGCGCACTTGTGTGTGTGTGTGTGTGTGTGTGTGTGTGTGTGTGTGTGTGTGTGTGTGTGTGTGTGTGTCACACAGTGTGTGTGTGTGTTTACTTGTTTTGTTTTGTTTTATTTTTTTTTTTTTTAATTTCCTTTTAAGCGCTTTGTTTCCCTTTTCACCACCACTCTTTCTTACTTACTCTTTTTCTTTAAGTCATGTTTTGTCCTTTTTAAAATAATCTGTGATTCTTTCTTGGCTTTTCTTTTTCTTAGAAAGTTTGGTATTTTAGGAGCTAATAATATTCCTCCAGCATGTATATTAAACACAGCAAGTCTATCACTGCATTGTGGAGAGTGTGTGTGCATATGTCTGTGTGTGTGTCCTTCTTCCTCATGCTTTCTTATTCCCTTGCCGCCCCCCCCCCCCCCCCCCCCCCCCCCCCCCCCCCCCCCCCCCCCCCCCCTGGCACACACACACACACACACACACACACACACACACACACACACACACACACACACACACAGAGTTTTCTTCTTCTTTCCACCACTTCATGAACTGCATCATGAATGAAATGTTACAAGCCTCATTATCAAACACACGCATGCCACAAACCCTCTCAGAATCCTTCAGGGGACTATTCAAATTAGAATTGAAACAATGTCAGCAATAAAGTTGGCCAGTGCTACAGCAGCCAGTGTCATGTCAATGCTAGCCAAACTTGCAAATGGGCTGTTTATGCTATCACAGAGTTCATAGCATAGCAAATGTGCTTTCAAATGGACTGTTGATGCTATCATAGAGTTAATAGCAGGTGCTTTCAAATGGACTGTTGATGCTATATCACAGAGTTAATAGCAGGTGCTTTCAAATGGGCTGTTAATGCTATCACAGAGTTAATAACAGGTGCTTTCAAATGGACTGTTAATGTTATCACAGAGTTAATAGCAGGTGCTTTCAAATGGGCTGTTAATGTTATCACAGAGTAAATAGCAGGTGCTTTCAAATGGGCTGTTAATGTTATCACAGAGTTAATAGCAGGTGCTTTCAAATGGGCTGTTAATGTTATCACAGAGTTAACAGCAGGTGCTTTCAAAGGACTCACATACTCAACCTTAGTGTTAAGGAGGGCCATGTAAGCTGTTCATTTTAGTTGAAGAATTTTAAGTTTTTCATATGGGCTTTTTTTTCCTTCCAACAGGGTCAGAGGAAAGTTGTGTGCATGTGAATGTTATCACTTTTCAAATTTCATTTCAAACTGGGATTAAGCCCTCCCTATCATCAGTTTTGAACAGAAAAACCCCCCCCCAAATAATGAGGCTAGATGGAGTGATGGGCCCTTCTTATTGTTTTTTCTTGTTTGCTTTGTTTTGCTTTACATTCTGGTGTTTTGTTTCCCTTTTCACCATTACTTTTTGTTGTCTCTTTTTTTCCTCTTTAAATCACGGTTTGTTCTATTACAAATATGTTATTCTTTTTCTTTTTTTTTTTCTTTTTCTTAGACAGTTTGGTAGTTTATCTGCAAATACTTCATCATGTACATTAAACTCATTAAGCCTATTGCATTTTTTGTGTGTGTGTGTGTGTGTGTGTGTGTGTGTGTGTGTGTGTGTGTGTGTGTGTTCCCTGTTCCCCATCCTTTCTTACTCCCTAATGTCTTCCTCTCCCTGCACACACAGACATCCCCCCCCCCCCCCCCCCCCCCCACACACACACACACACACACACACACACAGACAGACACCCCCCCCCCCCCCCCCCACACACACACACACACACACACACACACACACACCTTTCTCTCCTGATGACCACTCCTCCAACACACACACACACACACACACACACACACACACACACACACACCACACCACACACACAAACTCTCCTTCCCCTCATACTTTCTTGTAAAACTCTAATATCTTCTGGACTCCTTAGCAAGCCAGCAGAGGTGGGTAGAAACAACAGTAAGTTGTGGGGAGAAGGTGGAATGGTGTGGGGTGCATATGGGTGGCAGGGGGACGGGGCATTCTGTTTAACATGTTGTTCTATTACATGGTTTCAAAGTAACATGTAGCATGTCTCTAAAACTGTCAATTAATGTATGATTTTCTGCTGACCAGATGATAAAAAAGCTGCAAAGTAGTCTTCATTCAAGTTGTGTGTGTGTGTGTGTGTGTGTGTGTGTGTGTGTGTGTGTGTGTGTGTGTGTGTTGTTTCTTTGGTATAACGCCCTTCCACTAAAAGTGATATCAGACAATATGATTGTGTGTGTGTGTGTGTGTGTGTGTGTGTGTGTGTGTGTGTGTGTGTGTGTGCGTGTGTGTGTGTTGTGTGTGCGCGTGCGCGCGCATTTGCGGAGTGTGCATGCGTGCTTCATGTGAGCATGCATGTGTGCGGATGTGTGTATGTGTCTGCATATGCGTGTGTATGTGTGTGTGTGTGTGTGTGTGTGTGTGTGTGTGTGTGTGTGTGTGTGTGTGTGTGTGTGTGTGTGTCAGAGAACAGGATATTGAACGAGAAACAAGGAAAAAAAAGCTAACAATAATTATTTTGGAGATCCATTCCTTTAGACCCAACAGAATGCTATACTATCATGAGCAAAGTATCAGGTGAACATTTCAGAAGCTTGCTTCTTATTCAAATATTCAGTATTATCACAACTGTGTTCAATTTAGAACTGGAGTCAGTCAAAAAGTCTTGCGCTGCTACCTGGCTTCTCTGTCTGGAGAGAAGTTTAATGTACAGAATGCATTTATATTCTCTTAAAACGAATCTGGCAAAAATGTAACATGCATGTGTGGAGAAGCACTGAGTGAAAGTCATTTACTAATGCAAAAGTGGTGTCCCAGAGCAAAGGAACTATACTGCCAGTGGTGTCCCAGAGCAAAGGAAACTATACTGCAAAAGTGGTGTCCCAGAGCAAAGGAACTATACTGCAAAAGTGGTGTCCCAGAGCAAAGGAACTATACTGCAAAAGTGGTGTCCCAGAGCAAAGGAACTATACTGCAAAAGTGGTGTCCCAGAGCAAAGGAACTATACTGCAAAAGTGGTGTCCCAGAGCAAAAGGAACTATACTGCAAAAGTGGTGTCCCAGAGCAAAGGAACTATACTGCAAAAGTGGTGTCCCAGAGCAAAGGAACTATACTGCAAAAGTGGTGTCCCCAGAGCAAAGGAACTATACTGCAAAAGTGGTGTCCCAGAGCAAAGGAACTATACTGCAACAGTGGTGTCCCAGAGCAAAGGAACTATACTGCAAAAGCCCAGAGCAAAGGAACTATACTGCAAAAAGTGGTGTCCCCAGAGCAAAGGAACTATACTGCAACAGTGGTGTCCCAGAGCAAAGGAACTATACTGCAAAAGTGGTGTCCCAGAGCAAAGGAACTATACTGCAAAAGTGGTGTCCCAGAGCAAAGGAACTATACTGCAAAAGTGGTGTCCCAGAGCAAGGAACTATACTGCAAAAGTGGTGTCCCACAGCAAGGAACTATACTGCAAAAGTGGTGTGTCCCACAGCAAGGAACTATACTGCAAAAGTGGTGTCCGGCGCCGCGGCCCGCAGAGCAGGACGGAACTATACTGCAAAAGTGGTGTATCTATTTCAGCTGAGGGATCCACTAAAATGTCCCTCCCCCCGAAATGTTAAATGATTATTCTCTTCTTTCTTCTATTGGCAAATGTTTATTCCAGTGGGTATCTATCTTTGGGGTGTGTGTGTGTGTGTGTTGTGTGTGTGTGTGTGTGTGTGTGTGTGTGTGTGTGTGTTGTTTATGTGTATGTGTGCGTGCTGCTGTTGTGGTTCTGGTGGTGGCAGATAAAGTGTGCGTGCGTATTAAGTGGCATGTGCTGAGGTATATGTGTGTGGTACGTTTGTCTGGTGCATCTTTCTTCCATCTTTCCCCCACCCCCTCCTCTAACATACCAAACTGCAAAAAAACCCTTACCTCCTCCAATTCTCACCAAAGTCCCCCCTCTTCCTCCCTTTCCCCCCTCCCATTGCACCCTCCAACCCCACTGGCCCTTTTTTCTTTTTCCTTTTTTCCCCTCTTTTCCTCTTCTCCCCTTTCCTTCTCTCTTCCCTCCCCTCGCACCTTTGAAACACCTCCTTCTGCCCAACCCTACGAGCAACCAGCTTCAAGAGCTAACAGGACGGAGATGACCGAAGGCCTCGACACGATGCAAAAACAACCTCATCGGACGAGAACCACCCACTTGCAGCTGCCAAGCAGTACAAAAGCCCCAAAAGCCCCATTCCTCAAGGCAAAGATCCGGCCCAGATCGCCAAAAGCTTGGAGAAGGAGAAGACAGCAGGAGCAAAACTGAGCAGCGCCCTGCCCTTGAGAAGGTTGGCTCCAAAACTGTGGAGAGTTTGTAAGGGTGCAAACTCACCGATGAGAGACAGCAAAAGGCCAGAACTCAACACTGGAAGAGAATGGAAGATGCTTACAGGAGATTCCAGCTACAATAACGAACCTCTTTGCTGAATATCTACGCAAGCGAGAGAGCATACTATACCTTTCCATCACTT
>JADBJO010034190.1:0-2500 GCA_016801955.1 Conus betulinus
GGAAGAAGGGGGCGTGTGGTTCAGAAGAGATAGAGAGAGAGAGAGATAGAGAGAGAGAGAGCGGGGGGGGGGGGGGGGGGGAATCCTACATTTAAAAAGTAACAAAACAGGGTCACTAACTCTGAACCTTCGCTCAGCCTATATACCAAGGGGCTGGGTGTCTGAATGACTTTTTTTTCTCCTCCAAATTGACCACTTCCCCAAACACGCGGGCTGTGTCCGATACCTTCCAAAACGTGACGTGGCCGGCGGATGACAGCACCCTGTGATTGAACAAAGCGCCATCTGTGCTGTGGTCATGCAAGTCCACAGTTTTTATCGCCCCGTCTACCATTACCCTCAGCCTTGTCTCTTGAAAGCGGACTTTCGCCAGTTTCCGTCCGGTAGGTGTCAAATAAGTGAGAAAGGGTGGCGGGAAGGGTGGAAGGGGGCGTTCGGCGCGGAACTAGAAGCGAGTTCTGTGCAACACTGTGAACTGATGGAACGAAACAAAAGAAGTGGGGGGATTTGTGAGTCGTGTGAAGGAAGCTATTGCAATCAACGCGGATGCCAATCCCCCCGCGCCCTCCCCACCCCCCCCACCCGCCACCCCCACCTAGTTGATTCGTGTGGTTTTCTCTCCAGGACTGATCCTTCTTCATCCCGCCTGTTCCATTGTGAACAAAGTAATGTTGTGGAACATGCAGATGAAGAGAATTACCGTGGCTACAATTTGCCAAACGTGGCGTTTTCGGGCACACAGAGCGGAAGCTGGAAACGTCGACGCTTGAGGAAGTGCCACTGACTCTCGAAAGTGATAACTGTGGCGGGGACATGTGAGGTGCCGATCGTGCTGTGGTTTGTGTGTGTGTGTGTGGTGTTGTGTGTGGGTGTGGTGTGGTGTGGTGTGCGTGTGTGCGCGTGCGTGCTGCGTTCGTGCGTGGGTGTGGGGTGTGTGTGTGGTTGGGGTGTGTGGTTGCGTGCTTGCGTTTCGTGTTTGCGTGCTTGCGCACCGCGCGCGCGCGTGTGTGTGTGTGGGGATGTGTGTTTGGTGTGCGTGTGTGTGTGGCGGCGTTGCGTGCGTGCCTGTCTGTTGTGCATTTTGCGTGCGTGCGTGTGGTGCGAGCGTGCCATGTTCGTGCGTATGTGTGGTGTGTGTGTGTGTGTGTGTGGTTTTGTTGGTGTGTGTTGTGTGTGTGTGTTTGTATTGTGTGTGTGAATTATCGTATGTCTGCGTGCGTGCGTGCGTGTGTGTGTGTGTGTGTGTGTGTGTGGGTGTGTGCTGCGTGCGATCGTGCGTGTGTGGCGTCTGTGGGGTAGAGTGAAGGACAGGAAGAGGGGGGGAAAGAAGAGTGGGAGGGAGTAGGTGGTGTGTAGGTCGAATAAAAAGTATAATAAATAAAGGGTGTGCGGGAGTCTTTGAAAATAGGTGGTCCTGCGTGGGGGGGGGGGAACACCAGTATTCTCTCACACACACAGGGGGGTGCGGGGCACACAGCTCTCTCTCTCATGAGTGGACTGATTCTGTCTCTTCAGCATTATCTCTCTCTGTCCTCTTTCGCTCCTCTCTCTCTCTCCTCTCCTCTTTTTGTGTGGGGTTGTATGTGTGTGTTGTGTGTGTGTGTGTGTGTGTGTGTGTATAATATATAGAGAGAGAGAGAGAGAGAGAGAGAGAGAGAGAGAGAGAGAGAGAGAGACAAAGACAACCGTCGTTTTATTCGTAAAGGCCATAGAGCCCCTTAGAAGGGGGATGTACATAGAACAACGTGACACAATACATTTCTAGTAGATGATGTAAACAGCTTTAAGCTAGCATAGAGTTTCGCCGATTTAAGCCTCGTACAAATAAACAGCAAAGTGCTTCACTATTTTATCATTTGTTGATGCCATTAACAGGATTAATTTAAACAAGGATGGATATCTAAGGTATTAGGAGGGATACACTGTTGTCTCAGATCTCTTAATTCTGGACATGAAAGAACAAAATGAACTTTCATTTTCCTGTGATTCATGACACATTTGGAAAAGAATCATACGATCACTTACAACTCCATAACGTTGAGAATGTGCATAAATATCTGAAATGTATAATCTAAACGTTGTCACACGGCATGTCTCAAATGTTTTTAATAGCCATTGACAAATAAGTAGGAATGCAATGCATAGGATTTAACAGACGGTAAATAGAAAACCTAGGGCTGTCTTCAACATGTGAGTTCTACCTCTGCCAACTACAATCAGTCAATGTTTGCCGAAAGCACACGAATAAAACTATTTATGTCACCAACACCCTGGTTTTCCCACACAAGACCAATCCAGAGTTCAGTTCATACAATTTTAGTCTTTAATTAGAGGTCCAGTTTTTCTTTCCCCTGTTATATAACTCTAAAAGCATAGTGTACGCTTTGTAAGACAATCTGTGTTGTTCCATTTGTGTTATTGTTAGCCAGTAACGAATATACTTTACCACTGAAATTAAATGTATAGGGTGTCTATTGGTCTCTCTCCATATACCAGATCG
>JADBJO010034190.1:12500-13757 GCA_016801955.1 Conus betulinus
ACGTCACTTCGAGTGTTTTACGTCACCTGCCGTTGATCATGACAGAGAGAGATTCTACTGAGGAGGAGGGGAATAGAGGAATGAGCAATAGAGATTATGGCAGCAGAGGAGGAAGGGGGAGGAGATGAGGGGTAGAGCACGGACTGCGTTTTGTAGCAAACCTCATCTCATCTCATCTCATCAGTTGATTATGTCAAGACGGTTGGTTTTGTTTGTGCATAGTCTTCCTCTCATCTTTATTGTAGTTTCATCAGATCTCAATACCTCACACAGTGACTTTGACGTCTACAATTTCTCAGAGTCCTTTCTTTTCCTCTTTGGAATTTCCTTCTGCCATGGGTCTGGAACTTGCAGCCCTGTACCTCCTGCCCCGTGCCGTTCAGATATTGGACCTGTGCCCATGGAAACCGTCTTTGACAGCTTTGGCCGATTCCTCCGATATACCGGAACTCTTGACTTCCCGACACAATCTGCCAGGTAAACCAGGTTCTGGATCGTGCCCTCTGCGACATCTCTGATGCTCAGCTTTACAGTAGTCCTCACACGTCTTGAGCTGTCAGTCTCTTGAAGATGGAGCTGGTATGTGAAGCGTCTTATGACCCTGCCCTTAAAGCAGCCTGGCTGCTAGTTCGTCAGACACCTTAGGAAAGTGGATGACGCTAGAATTTAGGATTTAAATTCATAATGGGAGGAGGAAGCAGGGGGTAAAGGTCCATACCGGGTCTTTCAGCCACGCTGCTGGTAGGGGAGGGCGGTGTTGAGAGCTGTGGTTCAAAACCTTCGGGATCCCCCCACAGGTCAGGCAGATCTATGAGGAGCCTTCTCTCTCCGGTGACGTTTGGGACCTTTTCCAACCACTGCCTGTACCAGAGTTTGGGTCGTTCGCAGTCAGTTCCCGAGTTTCCCCACATCTTGCTTTAAAGCCTGTCCTTTCTGGAGCAGATCCTCATTGGTCTGACGCTTTGGTCATGGGGACCGCTCCCAGAGAGTGGCGAAACTGGTCAGAGCAGTTGGTTTCAAAGCGAGGTGACTGAAGGCGGAAACTGATGCAGATTTTTTAAAAAGAAAAGTTATTGGTTCGCAACACAACACAGACAAACAGACTGCAGGAGAAAACACGATGTTTTTTTTTTTTTTTAACCCTCTTAGGTCTTCTTCAGGTAAACCAAACAACACTCAGGACAATGAAGACGAAGAACGAGTAACCATTTAACATATTCGGCACTCGTTCTTCGTTTCCATTGTCCTGAATGTTGT
>JADBJO010034191.1:0-13756 GCA_016801955.1 Conus betulinus
ATGGCATCGCGCAACCTGAACACCGACACACACACACCCCACACACACACACACCACACACACACGCACACCACACACACCCACACACGCAAGTGAATGGCTAAGCGGAAGGTTGGGCAACACGGTTTGGTCGGGGGAAGAGAGAGACTCTCCTTCCCTTCATGTCCTCTGCCGGTTCATAAACATTAATGAACTTTAAGAATGAACTGTTTGACAAATGAACGAAACAAAATGCTTTACCACAACACCAGTCACTCACCGTTCCTTTGAATCAGAAAACTACATTCTTCTGGTCATGACTTTTGACCCTTGATTTAAAAAAAATATATGTTTGATTACCACTTTTTCTTTGATAGTATTCATCTAGTACACGGTAAGAATGTTAGCCATTATATATCAGCTCACAACTAGTGGAAAGCTAGTGTATACAGAATATGTACATTTTTTACGTGTTACACCTTGTCAGCATTACGTTTTGACTGTCCAAACATACTTTCCTCACGCGGCAACATGATCTTTCTTTCAAAGAGAGACAGCAACATTAAATATAGCCTTCCACAGCCGAACATAAACATTCTTTCCCAGCTTTTTGGCAAGTTATAGCTCAACAGTGCCAATCAACCAGATTATCATTTATGGAAAACATGAACACAATAAACACGAAACATATAAAGGGAGCGATATCAATATGTGCTGTCAAAAAAAAGGTGTGTCCCCCTCCATTCTGAATATAGCGCATGCCTCATTAACAGGTGTGTAGTTCAGTCTTTGTGATTCAATTGTTAAGAAGTTCATAAATCCGAAGAAAAATAAAAAGAAAAAAAAAAAATGAAAGTTTTGTGGCTTATTATTCATATTCATATTCATGAAGAACAGAAATTAAAACTTAAAAAGACAAACTTCAAACAATCTAGTTTTTCTGATTTACTTGCGTTTAAACAAAACTTTATTCACTCAATGTTGTGATAACAATGAACAGATTTTGAGCAACAGTAAGACAAAGCTTAAATAAGATATTCAAAACGCGTCATAATTGAATATACCGCTATGAGAGTCATGTATGACCGTTTTTGGTCATTTGGTCATACTTGGTTCAAACACTAGATGCCAAAACAGAGTAGTAGTGATAAACTAAGAAGATAAAAATACACCTCTAATATGCGGGTGGGACCAGTTACAGAATGATACTGGTGGGGAGCAATTATGTACACACCCTTGGAAGCCCGTGGTGTGTTTCACATAGGGTGTGCAGGCACACATAGGGTATGCCATTAAGACATCAAGGGACATAACTGCTCCCTGGCGCAGATTCAGATTGTTTCATAACTTTTTTTCTCTACATTGCCAAAAACAGAGAGGTTATGTGAAATTAAAAACAACCATGTTGCCTGATGAGCATGATAAAACATCGCAAACACAGCTCTTACATTGTTCTTATTACAGACCAGGGTGGGGGGGAAAAGGGTAGGGCGGACAGAGATAGAGAGAAAGGGAGAGAGAAAGAGAAGAGAGGGGGGGAAAGGGAGGACAGATAGACAGACGAGACAAACATAACAGACAGACAGAGAGGGAGAGAGACTGACATTGAGGTAGAGATGAGGCAGTGAGGGTGCTAAATTACCCCAGGAAATATGGGAAAATCGATACAAGAATGTACACAATCCCTTTTTGTAAATCAATGTAAAGATGACAGTTTCAGCTTCCATGACAGTTATTACGAAATCGTTCTCAGTCGGACCAGACGTTGACACTTTTGTGTACGTGAAATCAAACTGAATGTACGTAACAATTGATGTCATACTAGTTGGAGATCAAGAAATATATAGCCCATTCAATGAAAAAAAGCAAAAAAAAAAAAAAACCGCCCCGTTGCCTCCATAAGACGAATAATGTCATGTTTCCATGTAAGCCCCAAATGCTTGCCCAATCGCCATAAGATCATCTCCCATACCATCGCATACACACACCCCCACACATCCATCCACACACCACCACACCCCCACACCACACAACCCCCACACGGAGCACGCACGTACGCACATACACACACATGCGCATCGAACGCGCGCTACACTGCACGCGCGCAACCACGCCGCATACACACGGCACACACACACACACACACACCACACACACCCACACACACACACACGGTGTAGACATACACACAAAAGATGTACACTCGTCCCTGTAGGAGGGGGTTGTCTGGGAGGGTGAGGGGATGGGGAAACGACGTGGGTGAAGGGAGGGGCGGTGGGGGTGGGGGAGAGGCGTGACCATTGCTGAGTGAAAAAAAAAGGGGGGTAAAAACAGAATTACAGAACACGGCCCGTCAAACAAAAAAAAAGACACACAACTGGAAAACAAACACAACGCTTTTTCGATCTCTCTGGTCTTCTCCAGGCAAAGATGAATGTCACTAAAGACAAAAAGGAAACGAAGGAAGAAGCGACAGTGATTTATTTCTGCGACCTGGATTGCAAAATTTTTTTGGTCCAGTGAGGCGACCAAAACCAACCGGGGACTGATTCCAGAGAGACAATGCTGTTCTAAAAAAAATTTGTTCCGGCGAAGAAGAAACCCGGAGAATACACTCAATCTGATTAAGAACGGAGATTTGGAGATGGACATTAGGGAGGTGAAATGTCAGATGGTCAGGGACCAGTGCCATGCAAGAGATGAAAACAGACTGAAACAAAGACTTTGTGAAATTCTCGATTCAACAAGCAGCAAGCCGCAAATATTTCAGGAAAAAAAGTGTGGTATGTTTATGCCATGGGCGATTGTTCGCCTCGGCGGTACTCTTTTGAACCTTGGAGCTTTGGAAGCAAATGTTTGGGACCTCAGTGAGAAAAGAATTACTAGTAATAAGCTTCAACACACAACAAAGTGCTGATGGAAGCTTTGGTAGCATCCACAGACAGAGAGTGGCGGATAACTGCTTATCTGATAAGTCTCGACATGTTATCCTGATGTATAAGATTTGAAAAAAGAAACATTGCTAAGAGATGACACCAGGTTTCTGACATGGGGAGAGAACGAATAAAGGTCAGTATTATCAATACAGGTTGTGTTGAGGGTGAGCGGATGCTTTTTTTAAAACGTAGGACTGACATTTACCGAATTTAAAAAAAAAATTCTATCACTAAACTGCAATGTGTTGAGTGTCCATCCACGACATTATGCTTACTGATGCGGTTTTGAATATTTTCCAGTTTCTTGCTGGACATCAGTACAAGATGGACTGACGCGAGCTGTGTGTTATTAACAAAACTTCTTGAGGCAAGAATGTCACGGGTTCGCTATTTTCAAAAACAGGGCTCATGTAAATGAATAAACAATACAGGTCCGCAAAACACAACCTTAAGAAACCCAGTATTCCAAGAGTGTGTAGCTTGGAAGACTGAGGCCATTATGTTGTGACTTTCCAGGCATGAGTTCAGTTTCATGTGTGAGAGACTATCTACGCACGGGCGGTGCCAACGCCAAAAACAAATTTGCGGCCTGAACGAAGAAATTCCATAGGCAATGACATCAAATGCCTCTGACCGATCAAAGAGAGAAGAACATATATCTTATCCTCATCAAATCTTGCAGAAGATCATTATAAGCTCTTTAAGTTTTATCCGGTCTCTATGCTGTGACCTGAATTCGCTATGGCTGACGGAGTGTGAGAAATTAGCCAAGACCATGTAAACTTACATTCCGAATTTGGTCCTAACGTAAGGCGCCACATCAAGATGTCTGTAGCTAGTTGCGTGACAGTTTAAACTTCCTTTCTCTGTTAGGTCACAAAAACTTTCATACACTCTGGCATCCGTTGTACCCCATCGTTGACTAAAGTAAACCATCTGGATCTGAAATGGGACATTGTAATGCACTGGTCATAAATCACCCAACAGCAATCACTACAAGATTTCTTCTACAAACAGTATCTTATTATGCACCATCATTACATAAACATTCCCCTTCACTATCCACCATGCCTTTTCACAATGCATTGGTTGCCTGTCTGACAAGAATGACCGGACAGCAACTGTCAGTCATAGAAATGTTTGCTTGGTGAAACAAAAGCTACTATTTTGTTGTTGTGTTGTTGTTTTTGTTTTCTTTTCAGTTCATTGCTTCCGCCTTGATCGTGGCTCCCGAAGTAGCAAACTATGGCTGGCACCTTTTTATGAGAATTAAGAGTCTGTTATCGTCGGCTAGTTCGGTTTTAGTCTGTTAAGTATAGCTAATCATGGTGGTTCGAAATAACGCCTCACGCCCTCCCAACTCTCGCTCATTTTCCTTCCCCTCCCCCTCTACCTATTGTCTGGGAGCTGATTCACAGGTTAAAAGTTTGTCAGCATAACCTCATGACATTACAACGTTCAACGTTCTTAGTTTAGGTATTCTTCATCAATCATAAGAGATTTTCAAGTAGCCTTCTGTAGCCTCTCTGTCAGCCATCCCAGATTTCTTCAATATATGCTGGCATGTCCATCCCTGTAGGATTGGTCTTGGGTGGCAGTCATAGTGAGACTAATGTCATCCCCTCCACTGTATTCCATTTAAAGGTCTTGAACAGTCAGCCATAGCGAGATACCTTTCTAACCCCCACTGTACCCTATCAAATGACCTTCATCAGGTTGTCATCGTGAGACATATGTCCAGCATCCACTGTATCCCTTGGAATATTCTGAACTGGCAGTGACAGTGAGATACACAACTGCCTTCCAATGTCCATAGTATGGTCGTAAGCCAGGGACTATACCTCGCCAATGCCCCTAGAGATGATTTGGACAGTAAGTCAGGCAAGGCCTCTCTACCCCAGGCTGCGTATTTGGTCGTGAACAGGAGTCAAAGCTAGATACATCTCCACCATATATCCACCATTACTGTTCCTGTAGATAATTTGACTTAGTTGGACATGAACTCCTTGAGGAGACACTTGTCCACCCTCCGCTTTCCTCTTTAGGATTGTATTGGACATAAAAGTCCTGGTGACACGTGTGTGTCTGTCCACCCAAGAGTACAGTTTTTCATGAGGGATTAATGGCAAGCACATGCCCACCCTCCACGTTACGCCTGTTTTGGACACAGAGTATGGTGTGAGACATGTCCACCCTCCACTGAATTCTGTAGAGAGATTCTGGACATGAGGTAGATGAGATAAATGCCCATCTTACACTACAGCCTGTAGAATCCTGGATGCAGAGGTATGGTGAGATGCAGTTGATAAACAACTGACCACAAACCATGGGTCCCCGCACACACAACACACAACACACACACACCACACACACACACACCACCCATCGCCGCACGAACACCACCACACACTACACACACACACACACACCCACACACCCACACACAAGCGCGCCCGCGCGCGCGCTCCTTCGCATTATCATTTACAAGTTTCTACGATGCCAATATTCAACACCCTCAGCCCCTCCCGCTGTCAATCCCTTCCACCCTCTGTCTGTCTGCTGACTTCGTTGGCATGCCGACCACACAAAGACGCGACAATGTTGTAAGAGAACCTGGATTGACTGTAGCACAGGTCGTCGTCACCACTCCTTATCGTTTAGGTGTCGTGACACTTGTGGATGGCATAAGTAATTTCCCCTACCTCGTGGGCCACTACACAGGAGGCCAGAACGTCGTGACGTCCCCTCACTCATTTCATAAGCCGACATATTTTAAGCCCTGTGGCTAGGTCCTGTACTCGTTCGCAGATCACCCGCAAAGGCTAAAAAGCACTAACATCGATAGATTGCCGTCATTTTGGTCCTACTGTATTACGTCAAACTGCACATGTTTAGGAATGTCTGTATCCTTCAGACGACTATGCCCCTCCCCGCCCTTGTCCCCACCCCTTCAATTAATATTTTCATTGGTTGATTCGTTTCTACTAACAACGTCCAAACTTGATGGTTACCCAACCCTCTAAAAAGTGGATATCATGTCTCACAATTCCACTGATCCACCACCATGGGCCTCCGAGTGAAAACGTCCGTTTTCAGTGTGTGTACTCAACGCTGTGTGATGCCAGATAGGAAAAAAAATAATATCGTCTCTCCTGTTCTGAGATCCTGTATCAAGATTCACTGATTTTCCCAGACGAAATGTAAGTTGAATCTATTTTTCTAATTCCGAGATACGCAGTGTTTGTATCTATCCTTAATTTTTGACAGGATTATTAAGTTTTTGTTTGTAATATTTCAAAAAATTCTATTTTATACTCATTTCAGGGTTAATTAAGATTCTTTTTTGTCTGCTGTCAGTGTTTTTGTCTTTACGCCTGCTTGTGTTTGACCGCTGTATATGTCGCCAAAAGCTGTTTTGGAAACATTCATTATCCTTCCCCCAAATCTGGAGTTTGTTCTCTTCATCTGTCGCCAGTGTCAAGCTTTTGAGCTTCTGCATCCACGCAAAGGAAAAAAAACGATGCCGTCTCTTCTTGATGGTAATGCCTCTCTGCTCTCTCTCTACCTCATCTCTCTTGTCCTCTCTCTCTCTCTCTCTCTCTTCATAGATTCTGGGGACATATACGCGCGCGCGCGCGCGCACACACACACATACACGCACACACACAACACACACACACACACACACACACAAACACACACACACCACACACACACACACCACACACATCCCATGCATACAAAATAGAACTCAGAAATAACAACACTCACACCGTAGTGTAGTGAAAAACACCAGTTCATTGTTTAACATGGGGCAGGATAAGGTACAGAACATAATAAGAAAAGCGTGGGATCTTGGTTCCATACTACAATTCCACAAATCACTTTGATTGTTCTTTACTTTCTGACATACTACTCAGAACATTCTCTCTCACTACCCAGGGAAAAATATGAATGTACACAACTCTCCAGAAGGCTTCGATTTTCAGAAGTCTTTTTCTGCCTACGATAAGCCAGTTTCTTTTCTCCCGTTCTTTTACTTTTCCTCAGTGTCCATTCTTCCAACAAACTCAAACCCCCACTCCCCCCCACCCCCCACCCCCCACCACATCCCTGTCCATCACCCTGCAGGTTCCAGTGTCAGATTCTGACGAGCTAGCCTGTGAGTGTCCCATCTTACCCACTTATTCCTCAGAATCTGTTGTGTTTTCTAGATTCTGTTGCACCCGTTGGTATACCTCTTTGCTGCTTACTCTTCCTTGTCAAAAAGGATATAAAGGAACGCTTTGTGCCTTTTGCTGCAACACCTGGTCTCCACCAAACGTCTGAAAATCCTGCAGCAAGACTTGACTGGATGTTTGAATTGAATATGTGCAGTTGGGGTAGCCGTTCTGATTACTTTTGGGAGCATGATGTTCTTCAGTAAGACGATGGCTGCTTTCCGCCTTGCCTGTCTTGGCTGTGACATGTCCAGCGCCCACTTATCTAGCAACCCCACTGCCAATGTATGCAAGGACATCCACATCCTTGATTGGCTCTGCAGCAGCTGAGTTTAACCAATGGTATTGATTTCTCATGAGTTATTCATCATGAACCCTAAACTAGCTGATGTCATTGCCGAGAAGATGGCTGTGTCCTGCAACCTCCTTTCATCTGCACGAGAGTATTGCTCAACAGTTCAATAGCATGCCAGTTGCCCTGGGACTCGTATATGCACTAGCACCAGTCGTTTTAACAGCTGACCGTTCAGTAGTGGATACATTACCATTCCTGAACCATTTTCTAGTTATGCTTGTGTAATAGGGGTCCTAAAGGAAAGTGGTTGCATGTTCAAATCTGCAATATTTTTGCCTCTTGCTAAAGAGTAAAAGTTTACTCCTTCAGCAGCTCTTTTGGTCGGTTTACAAACGCCACATCAGTTTAGAATGTCCAGAAGTGAATGTGCTAATTCTTGGACTCACAAAAGCTTAAACGGTTTACAATTCTGACTTAATTTCTTTTTACTCCAAAAAAATCTTAAGTATATCAAGACAAAAAAAAAAATCAAAAGTAATGGCAACAGGGCAAATACGTTTGTTCCCATGATAAAACAGCTGCAGATCCATAACTATGAACTATCGCTGCTGAGGACACTGATTCAGTTAGTACAGACACAGGCACATGACACAAGGACTAATCTAATCCAACAAACATCCTCAAAAACGTTTGTCCAGGTTTGCCCTTTTTCTTCGAGCTACAGTGGGTGCACACACAGCGGTGACTTGAGAAAGAAACAAAGTAGCATTCACTTATAAATGACCTATTCGTTTTGGTCTTAAAGATATTCAAATAATACACTTACAATATACACACACACACACACACACACACACACCACACACACACACACACACCACACACACACACACACACACACACACACCACACCACACCACACACACACACACATATGAGCGTTATAACGATTAATATGAACGGAAAACTGAAGGGAGCTGTAGAAATGTAGATAGTAAAAACATAAGTAAGAAGGCAGCGTTTTTCGTTCCATAATGAAATAAGGATTGCTCTATTCACCAAACTAAAGCTGCTGACAGCATCCATTTGCCGAGCACAAATGTAAATGGTTATATTTTTTTTTTTTTCGAGAGAGAGGTCTTGAAGTCGGGCAAACCTGAACCCAGTACTACGTACCTGATACCCCACGGAACGAAGCGTTTGGACTAACGCAGTAGCGGTTCCCTGGTTCAAAGACATGGCGGTTGGTTTCACCATCCATCCAGTTTTTTCTCCATTTAGAAAGCTAATATGCAATGTCGCATACATTTTCTTGGCGTAAAATGGGATCTCGAAACACAGCCGGTATTCTGCAACGTCACACAGCGATATGAAAACAATAGTCCTACTACTATGGTAACAGGCAGGATGGCACTGGGCAGCTAAAGGTAAGAAGAAAAAAAGAAGATTGGAGAGAACACGACAGGACAGGAAGGAATGCAAAAGGATACGACCCGAGTTAGTAGAGAAGGACAGTTTGGGAAAGGGAAGATGATGAGCAAGTAAGAACAGGGTGAGATAGAGCAGGTTGGACCAGGGAGAGAGGAAGGATTAAACCTTTGTAGCATAGGATAGCAGGTTAGGATCTTGTAATATTGAATAGTGTACTATAATACAGAATCTGGCAGGATATGGTATTGTCTGGTAGATAGATAGTACGGAAAGGGTAGCATCTGGTAGGATACTACAACTTAAGGTAGCATGGAGCAGGGTAGCACAGCAACACGATGTAACAGATCAGGATAGATTTGGCAGGATAGAGAGAGTTAGCTCTGAGAGTTCTGCCACAGTTTGACACATTAGTCTGCAGCCACTGAAGATACGGAGGTTGCTTGGAAGAAAGTAGCACAATCAATTATTAACTGAAATCCGTTCAGTTTCAAGAGGAAAAGCCTCACATTACTACGGTTTATTTAAAGCAGGACAAGACAGAACCAGGTACACCAGGTTCTTTTGCCATAAATGGAATGTAAGATTACAGAAGGAAGTAATATGGGTTAAAACTTTTCACAAAATTCGACAGATACAAGACATAAAAGTTAAGATGGTTCAGAAATATTGGCACCAACGTTATTATTTTGCAAAGCTGGGAATTGAAGAGTCAGAAAACATTCAACATATATTTTTGGCACTGCCAGCATGTAGTATCTACCAGCATGTAGTCCTCTCTGCAAGGTAGCTTCCTTGGCAGATCAGCTCAAGAGAACCTCTCTGAAAATGAGCCTTTCCAAGTGATCTTCAGTAACTGTTTAAGGCACTTCATGTGGTAGCGTGCATGCTTTACGGTATGAAACGCACACAGACTGTCCAAGACCTCACAGGCGTATCAGATTGTCTTCAGTGCAACAGTCTCGTACACCTTCATTTTTGTGGCGAGCCTTATAGTGTTCCTCTCCCCCCACTTCCTCGTGTCGAACAAAAAAGCTTTGACGATGTGCGTATTGACCTCGTCGTCAATGTTACCAAATCTGGACGAGTTTTTACTGCCAGAACTGTGAAACAGTCAACAGCACTTCACCGTTTGTTCAACGATTTCTGGTTCCACCGAAATATTTTGAAGCACAGGACTCATGTCCTCCTGCTGCTAATCGTGAGCCAGAAGCAGTCACAAGCAGTCAGAGTCCTTGTATGTTTTGCTACCTCAGTGGCAACACTGAGCGTACAGTCATCCGCAAACAAGAAGTCACAAAACCCAGTGACTGCTAACTACTCTTCCACCTGGTCTTGGCATGAAATTTTGCATGTGAAGCTTCCCTCCAACCTCCAGCTTGATCTTGATACCACCTCTAAAGCTATATTTTCCATTGTCATGAACTGCGTCTGACAGTATGGCTGAATGATACCAAGCCGAACAGCTTGGATCCCAAGACACAGCCATGTCTGGTTATCTGTACCTAATCCAGCATCGAAAATCGTCAAGAACTAATAATTCATGTTCATGGAGCCTTGCGGTTGTAATGCCCCCAGGTCTTCATAAGCTTGTCTGTGGCATCCTTTTAATTTGTCATGCTGGAAGCATCTGTACGACACATTCTGGTGCAATGGCACCAATCCTCTAAGGGGGACGTCCCGTAGCGTATCAGAATGGCTTTGACTGGGCCACTGGACCTGGTGAAGGTAGGCTGCTGGTCTCATCCACTCTGTGAGACTAGCATCTGTCTGTCTATGTAAAGTCGGGACACGCTTAAATCTCTCTGCTCAGTAGGGCAGACAGGCGACGACTGGGAAAGCTAACACACAAGATGACATTGTTGGCCTTTCACTGCCTCCTGACCTACCTCCAGGTTCATCTTGACCGTGTCTTGGCCCCGCACTAAGCGGAAGACATGGCGTAGGGCTAGAGCGACCTGAAGTGAGCGAGTAACAGCATGTTCCAGCTCTCCTTCACTTTACGTCAAAATATCACCACCCGATCCCATACTTGCGGTGATGGGCAAGTGGGAACACGCAGATACAGCTACACTTGACGTGTAGCCGCAAATGCTTCACAGGCCGCCCATGACCACAAGGATTGCTCGCCGGTGGTCGAAAGCCGCTATTGAGTTTGATAGCCTCTGATGTATCAAATCGATCTACGTATCATCCTTTGGATCAGGAAGGTGCCAGAAAAAGGTGCCTCACAACTACTGCTTTAAACCCTTAGGATTAGATGGACAAGGATACCGTGAGAGTAGTAAAGCATAGATAACTTGAGGATAAGATCTGAAAAAGTGTTGGTATAGAGAAGCCTAGACAGTTTAGGGCCAAAGACAGACAATAAAGTGACCAGCAACTTCTGATGACCCACCTTCTTTGCTCTGTCCACCTGGGGGGAGGTATATCCCATGGGCATTGCTTGGATCTGTGAAAAAGAGCACAGGGTTGCCGTCGCACGGAAAAAGTTGAGCTCATTCTTTCTAAGCCCCTAAGACTGAGGATATACGATAATGAGATAGTGAAAAAAAGCATAACGACGAAGTGGATGATAATGGTCAAACGATGCTGGTGACGACGATGACGCCGACCAAGATAATGATGATGGTGTTGATGGTCTCATGGATGATGACTGATGGTGATGATGATGATATGGACGCGTGTTGACGCACATGTTTGATGATGATCATGATGAAGACAATAACGAAACGATGTGTGATCGTAATGAACACCGGTCCACTTTGTGACGAACGACGTCGACGTCGTCGACGACGATGACGATGGTGAGGATATGCTGCTGCTGGCTGATGATGATGATGATGATGAGATATGATGATGATAATGATGATGATGATGATGATGAGAAGATGATGAAGATGATGTCGATGCCAACGACGATAACGACGACAGTTGATCCACAACGAACGACATACAATACGATGGTGGATTTTGACGGCTTCAATTACAATAGTGGCGACGATGATGATGACGACCGACCCACGCGGCACAGGAAAAAGATGACTCGGATTGCCTTTGACAATTTTCCATTTGTAGATTATGAATAGCATATAAACTATTCATCTTCTTCTCAGTTATGTCAGAGAAGCAAATGCATGACACCCTGTCCCAGAGAGACTGGATATTGAGTGGATATATGGACGTGCACATATGCTTATGAGTGCAAAAGCATGCTCTTTGTGTGCTAAACTGCCTATGCACATACGTATTCACGTAAGCAATACCTTTTGTTTCCCCCTATCCTGGACAAGTTTTGCGATCCTGCTATGAGAATACGTACTGGCTGTAAGTGGGAGCAACAAGTGCCCTGCAAAAGGCACCCACCATTAGTCATCCATGTATTCCCGTTAGTTTTCATTTGTGATGAGGACCGACCTGAGTGCATGGGCTGATTTAATTATCGAAGGTTGCTCGGAGACAATGAAGAGCAAGATCTCACCTTACAGAATCTGTGGTTTAAGAGTTGAGGCTCCTTTGTGTTAAGCAGAAGATTTACACTCATGACGTTTGGTAGATATCCTGTCGACTGACCTTACCAAGGTTTTATAATTGCTTATGGGGCACTACAACCTAAGTGAAAGAGAAAGATCAAAGGAAGATTTGTCCCACAGAGACACTGAAGAGTTTAAGGAACAGACTTGCTATAACGAAGAGTCCACTGGCGTAATGAATATTCAGCGGAAGACCAAGAGAGATGAAGAGCGCACAGAAGAAACTTGTGAAAGAACATATCACGATGTGGAAAAAGGTTGGAGGCAGAGAACTACAGCAGCTGAATGCACGGACACAGGCATAGAAATGACAAGCTAAAGACACAACGCCAATGTCAAGAGTAAGAATCCTGCCAACAAGTTGACCCTACTGACCAAACTGATAATGAAGAAAAGATGTTCGAGTTGTTGAAGCAAATCACGTTTAGAAATATTCAATAATTTCTGCATTAACTTGTGATATTAACTTCCCAGACATGTTCTGACGGAAGACGACAAAAGTTCAGAATTGCTTACAAGATGCATTTTTGAATCAATGGTGAAACCAACAACAAGACACAGAGACTGACAAAAATCAAATGTACTGGATGTGGTACTCGTAATGAATGAAAACATGATATCGACATTAAACACTTAGCTCCTAGGCAAAGTGATCATGAGGTTTTAATGTTCTCTTTGTACTTTAGGGGAGAACCGAGATCAAAAAGAACCAAAGCATTCATACCATTTTAAGAGGGTAGTTTATACAAATGAAGAAGAACTGAGAAGATTGACTGGAACAAACTCAATTATCTTGGTGTACAGCAATGTTTGAGGGAAATTAAAGTACTCAAATTCTTTAATAACAAAAAATGGTTCCAAAACGAAGTATTAAGAATATAATTTCAAAAAAAAATCAAAGTGGAAGAATGGGCAAAGACCAAAAAATTTTTAAAAAGGAAATATATGTGCAGAGGTTGTAAGTCACTAATCCAGGGGACATATTATCAAAATCATATTAAAGCACGAAAGATTGGTAACAAAAATAAGAGAGGCCAAAGGGAATTTGAAAAGAAGCTTTCAAGCGAATGCAAAAGGAAACCCGAAAGCTTTCTGGAAATTATGTACACTCTAAGACAAAGCATGAATAACAGGGGTGAGTCCTTTAGTAACTAAGGAAGTGACCAGAGTAGAGACTATAGTGAAAGGCTGATATATTGAATGATTTTTTTTCTATGTATTCACAGTGAAGATATCATAACATACATACTCTAGTCCAGCTTCAAGGTCAAAAGTACATTTTGGAAAATGTAGACCTTTTTGTGGAACCCCTAAAAAAGAAACTTTCACTCTGAACTAAATACAGCATGTGGTTCCTGAGCTGCC
>JADBJO010034192.1:0-13755 GCA_016801955.1 Conus betulinus
TTTTGTCGAAAATCTCATTTGAAAACTCAGATAATTCCATACACGCAATCATATTAGGATACCTACCCCCCGCTTTTTGGTGGTTAACTCTTAGCTACGCCAGAAGTTAACTTACTTTCAAATCAAACAGGGTTTAGCTTTCCAGAAATAAGCATTGAATCTCACTTCCGACTCGTGCCATTTTCGGCCAAAGTGTTTTCAATGCAATTCTGATCACTGCAGACTACATCCCACCGTGCGTTACCGTTGTTTAAAATAGATCTTGGATAGGAAAGAGACGTAAGTTATCATTTAAGTTTATCTTCTAAATCACAAAGACCTTGGCACGGGTTGGTGACCAGACCGAAATCCAGCCTGTACCTCATCCCTTGATCATTCTGTTTTTCTAAAATACATATTTTGAGTCTCTGATTTAGAGTATTTGCAAAAAGTTTTCCAAAGCAATTTAAGACAGCGAGGCCATGACAGTCACTTAGGTCATTATATTCCACTGCGCGCTTTGTATGGACTGACTGTATAATCATCCTCTCTTGTTGTTGGTTTGTGTCTTCAGGAGCAGGATACATGGAGATGATGTTGAGATCCACTATTCACGCCCTTTACTTGATTTTACTGTGGACAATTGTGACGAAGACACTAAGAGATATTTTTGAAACATTATTGGCGCCCCAACTAATGTACTTATGGAACATTCTTGCAGGTGCATTATCAGAAGGTTTACACATAAATATCATCACTCTCAGAATCATAGTGTATAAACATTTTGTAGGCAGTGCATGCCCCAAATAACATAGTTGAGTAGATATTACCCCCCTACACCCCCCCCACTGTAAAAGATCTACTTAAGTACAGTCTTAAAAAACGCTGAAACAAACTGTGGTGACATTCTTTCTTGCAGACAGTACAAATTGATCATTATTTTAAAATACTGTCACATCATAACAAGAACGGCAAATTTCGACACTGCTGAACTTTAGACCTTCAGTCCACAAGGCCCAAAGCCGATTAAGACGAGAAGAGCTGACCCAAAAAATCACTCAGCGATATCCGTCCAAACGTACGAAATCGAGTCAACGCAATCGATTTTAACAAAACTTGACAAAAATATGGAATGGAGGTCAAAACCCGTTAAATTCTGACGCCATCTGTCATGCAGATCCGGATCAGAGAACAGAATTCAGCCCCCCCCAAATCCGTTTTTCACCTTCACGGAGGTCTGGGCTCCCCCAGTGCCTTTCTGTTTTTTTATTATTGTCATTATTATTATTATTATTATCATCATCATCATTATTATTATCACAGTTGTTGTCACTATCATGTTACTATTATTACTATTATCATTCTTTTGTTGTTGTCTTATCATTATCATCACTATTATTACTATCATCATTCTCCTCTTCTTCTTGTTATTGTCATATCATTATTATTACATTATTATTATTATTATTGTCATGTTATCAATATTGTTATAATTATTATTTGTGCATCTACTTATGACAAAGGCTGATACCCCTGTAATGAAATCCTACCCCTGTCGGATCTGGGTTAGAAGGAAATCTCATATTCCAGCCCGCGATTTATGACAGAAATATGATGTTGTGGATAGATATAATACAGTTGTTTTCCATAACCTTATCATTTTGATAAATGACGGTGAATTCGCTCTGAAAATGTTTACTACGCCTCTTCATTATAATTATTTGATATGGTGACAATGGTCACGTCCGTTTGTATATCCTCCTACTCTCAATTATTCACTGAAGTGACAATGGTCTGCAACTGCTGTTGCACCTACTGGATATGTTTTATTTGATATGGTCACTACTCTATATTATATCAAATAGACACTGTTGGACTTTAGAACCCTTTGTTTATATAACATAATGCAATGTTTCAACATTACGTAAGCTAATTCTCATCCCATGTGACTAACTGACACTGTGACAATGGTCATCAACAGTTATCGCACATATCCTGTATACACGTAACAGCCATACATCTCGCTTCATAACATTTGTTGAGATGTATGGCTGTGGTTTCAAACAGATACTTTATTATCATTATTATTATTATTATCATTTATTATTACTGTTATTATGATTGTTATTATTATTATCATTGTTATAATTATCATTATTGTTTATCATTATTATTATTGATGTAACATCTCATTGATAGTACTGACGTATTATGCTTTGATGATAAAAGTCACCGACTGACCTTTACAACGCAGAATCAGTCAATTATGTTTCCTTAGAAAGTGTACCGGAAGTAAAGAACAATGTTCGCATTGTTTTCTCTTTTGGGCATGATTCTTTTTATCATTTATGTATTTATGGACTGTTACGGCCATCAATTCTTTTCTTTTTCTTTTTTTCAAATATTCACGGTGCAGGGCAGTGCAGTCTTACGTCATCAGTTAGGTGCTTTGTTACATGTATGTTATTCCACATCCGTTTATTTCATCCTTACCGGTTGTTTAATTGCATAAAAAACGATATTCACGTATCATCAGTAACACATTTTGATTTTTGAATGGTACCATCGTTCTCTACTCTCAGCAGAATTCTGGAAATCTATTCACGTTAACATTTTAAAGAGCTTTCTGCTAAGACTGCAAAATGAGGATTTGTCAAATCCCCTACTACTTTTGTCCCCAGGTCTTGAAGAACACTACTAGCATGAAGACAGGGGTTTCAGAAGGCAACACTGGTGAAGTCTAACCGGTGATGTGGACTTCACGTGCGCCCTTGATGTCCTTCAGTTTGATCGCTGTTGAAAATCAGCACGATTTTTCCCATTGGTCATTCTTGTTACCCTTGAGTTTAACGGTGTACGTGAATGGCGCCTGGGGTCCACATCGCTGTTGACAACAACGACATCATCATTTGAATGTGCGTAGTTCCACACATTTCACTGCGCCCCCCCCCCCCCAACTCCTTAAAACAGATTGTGTTTCCATTAAGACATAATTAGGTCTTTTTGTAACCAACCTCATATTGAGCTTGCTATAAAATGGCACTATGCTAAAAACAAAAAACAAAACAAAACAAAACAAAAAATAGAGACGCTTTTCGAATGTGGCCTTGCTCGTTGATGAAGAGGAATTGTTCGGCGGTGACGAATGGGGGAATCGGTGTGGGGGTGGAGGGGGGCATGCAGGGCGGGGCGGTTAGGAAAATTTGCAAACTGACCTCCCTCAGTTCGTACACCTTTTTTGTCGCCGGTCATGCCTTGGGAGTCCAGCTCCAGGGAACAGTGGGTCAGCTGGGTGGACAAGTACTGGTAAAGGACATCTGTAGCTCGAAGTCCTCCCCCTGCTGTGCTGAGGTGGGTCCCTGAAACAATCATGGCGAGTTATTTCCCCTCCGGTGGGCCAGTGAGTCGTTGATAGTTAGTTTTTTTTTGTTGTTTGGTTTAGCGCCGTGAAGAGGCAATGAAACGTTTAAAAAAAGCATCATTAAAACAAGGCAGTTCCAGCATGTAAACAATCTTCTGTCACAGTAACCGTTTGAGATTAAAAAAAAGTTTTACTATCACAGGGAGGTAGTTGATTTTTTTTAAAAACTGGACACAGATCAGCAGTTCGACCATAAAAAAAGTTCTTCCATGCATTACACATTATGTAGTTTCGGAGGGAAAAAAGTATATCAGACTAATGCACGTGTGTTTTTGAAGAGTGCACTCTTTTCGTTTTGGTGTTTTGGTCTGTTGCTGTACCATCGTCTAGACCATTACATTAGTTTTTCCTCTCATTGTTCCATCTACTTTAGTATTTCATTGGCATTAATTGGACTCCCTTCTTGTTCTGTACCATTTGATGGGAATGACTCCTCACTGTTCCATCCCCCATTTGTTGGTATTACTGTCAGTGTTTCCTATTTTCAACATCAGCTCATGGGTATTACTTTCAATGTTCCATCTTCTACGCTATTTTATTGTGTTACTCTAATGTTTCATCTTCAACATCACTGCATTGTATTACTCTCACTGTTTCCATCTTCTACCAACCATTTCATTAGCATTACTCTGAAAATCCATCTTGTCGTCATTTTTATGGGTATTGCTCTCAGTGTTCTGTCTTCACATCATCGCATTGTATATTACTCTACGTGTTCAATCTTCTACACCATTCTAACGATATTACTCTAAGTGTTCAATTTTTCTACATTCTAACGATATCACTCTAAGCGTTTCAATTTTCTACACCATTCTAACGGTATGACTCTAATCGTTTTCATTTTCTACACCATTTAACAATAGTACTCTAAGCGTTCAATTTTCTACAACCATTTTAACAGTAGTACTCTAAGCGTTCCTCTTCTAGACATGTCATTGGTATTATTCTGAGCGTTCCATTCTTCTAACAGCATTTCATTGGTATTGTTCTCAGCGTTCCTTTCTTTCTTCACAATTTCTTTGGTATTATTTTCAGCGTTCCATTCTTCTACAACACCATTTCATTGGTGTTATCCCTCAGCGATCCATTCTTCTACACCATTTCTTTGGTATTATTCTCAGCGTTCCATTCTTCTACACCATTTCATTGGTATTATTCTGGGTTTCCATTCTTCTACACCATTTCTTTGGTATTATTCTCAGCGTTCCATTCTTCTACAACCATTTCATTGGTATTATTCTCAGCGTTTCCATTCTTCTACAAACCATTTCATGGTTGGTATTATTCTCAGTGTTCCATCTTCATCACCATTTCGTTGGTTGTACTCTCGGTTTTCTACACCATTTCTATCGTATTACTCTCAGTGTTTCTCAGCGTTTTCCATTCTTCTATACCATTTCATTGGTATTAAATCTCGGGTGCTCCATCTTCATCGGTTATTTTATCGGTAGTGCTCTCTCAGTTTTCCATTTTTACCTACACCATTTCTTTCAAGTTACTCTCAGTATTTCTCAGCGTTCCATTCTTATATGCTATTCCATAGGTATTATCCTCGATGTTCCACCTTCATCCCAGTTTTCGTCAGTGTTACTCCCAGTGTTCTATCCTCTACACTATTTCGTCGGTATTATTGTCAGTGTTCATTCTTCTACACAATTTCACTGGTATTACTCTCAGTGTTCCTTTTATAACCACTTTTATTGGTAGTACTCTGAATGTTCCATTCCCACAAAAACAATCCGGCCATCACGGAATGATCGGACATTGACAAACTTCGACGGACGGCCAAGCTTGGAAGGGATGGCCCGCAGAATGGGGCAAAGGATAGGTTACAGGATGGGCCACATGATGGCTTACAGATGGGCCACAGATGGGCCACAGGATGGGGCACAGGATAGGTTATAGGATGGGCCACAGGATGGCTTACAGGATGGCCACAGGATGGGCCACAGGATGGTACACAGGATAGTTTACAGGATGGCCACAGGATGGCTTACAGGATGGGTCACATGATGGCCCACAGGATGGCCCACAGGACCTAATGACTGACACTTTCAAAGCCTCTGTCAGGTCAACCCGGAAAGGGACGTAGAGAATCTAGTTCTACTCAGGGCACTTTTTTTCTGAACATGCTGGATTGCAGAGATCATTCAAGTTATCCGTCTATTGCCCCTGGTGCCGCACTGGGTCTCAGGTACCGTATCATCTCGTTGGTGATTGTGTAATGCGGTTGAGGTCGAAACGAGCCAAGGTCTTCCCTGCAGTGCTCCACTGCTCAACTCTATGGTTGACGCCGACCGTGCGACTGCCCTTTGTTTTTTATACAGATGGATGATGCTGGCGTCCCTGAAGTTACGTGAAACCGAACCCCTCTCCCAGAACGACTGCAGCAGCACCGCGAGTCTGGTTTCCATAGCCTCTCCTCCTTCACGTGGAGATCTCGGGCCTGGTGCTTTCCTTCACTTGGAGCTGCTGGGTGGCTTCCCGAGTTTCCTCAAAACTCGGGGGGGATCATCGAGACACGCCAGGGTAACCGGAGGTTGATGCAGGATGTGGATTGTCTGCTGTTGAGACGGTCGGCAGGGGCAGCTAACTGAGGTGTTCATTCCAGCAGTAAGTTGTGGTCACACACAACACTTACTGCTGAATGAACACCTCAGTTAGCTGCCCTGCCGACCGTCTCAAAGCAGACAATCCACATCCTGCATCAACCTCCGGTCCTGGCGTGTCTCGATGATCCCCCCGAGTTTTGAGGAAACTCGGGAAGCCACCCGCAGCTCCAAGTGAAGGAAGCACCAGGCCCCGAGATCTCCCAGTGAAGGAGGAGAGGCTATGGGAAACCAGACTCGCGGTGCTGCTGCAGTCGTTCTGGGAGAGGGGTGTTCGGTTTCACGTAACTTCAGGGACGCCAGCATCATCCATCTGTATAAAAACAAAGGCAGTCGCACGGTCGGCGTCAACCATAGAGTTGAGCAGTGGAGCACTGCAGGGAAGACCTTGGCTCGTTTCGACCTCACCGCATTACACAATCACCAACGAGATGATACGGTACCTGAGACCCAGTGCGGCACCAGGGGCAATAGACGGATAACTTGAATGATCTCTGCAATCCAGCATGTTCAGAAAAAGTGCCCTGAGTAGAACTAGATTCTCTACGTCCCTTTCCGGGTTGACCTGACAGAGGCTTTTGAAAGTGTCAGTCATTAGGTCCTGTGGGCCATCCTGTGGGCCATCATGTGACCCATCCTGTAAGCCATCCTGTGGCCCATCCTGTAAACTATCCTGTGTCCCATCCTGTGGCCCATCCTGTGGCCCATCCTGTAAGCCATCCTGTGGCCCATCCTATAACCTATCCTGTGCCCCATCCTGTGGCCCATCATGTGGCCCATCCTGTAAGCCATCATGTGGCCCATCCTGTAACCTATCCTTTGCCCCATTCTGCGGGCCATCCCTTCCAAGCTTGGCCGTCCGTCGAAGTTTGTCAATGTCCGATCATTCCGTGATGGCCGGAGTTGTGGGAAATGGAACATTCAGAGTACTACCAATAAAGTGGTTATAAAAGGAACACTGAGAGTAATACCAGTGAAATTGTGTAGAAGAATGAACACTGACAATAATACCGACGAAATAGTGTAGAGGATAGAACACTGGGAGTAACACTGACGAAACTGTGATGAAGGTGGAACATCGAGGATAATACCTATGGAATAGCATATAAGAATGGAACGCTGAGAAATACTGAGAGTACTTGAAAGAAATGGTGTAGGAAAAATGGAAAACTGAGAGCACTACCGATAAAATAACCGATGAAGATGGAGCACCGAGATTAATACCAATGAAATGGTATAGAAGAATGGAACGCTGAGAAACACTGAGAGTAATACGATAGAAATGGTGTAGAAAACCGAGAGTACAACCAACGAAATGGTGATGAAGATGGAACACTGAGAATAATACCAATGAAATGGTGTAGAGAATGGAACGCTGAGAATAATACCAATGAAATGGTGTAGAAGAATGGAACGCTGAGAATAATACCAAAGAAATGGTGTAGAGAAATGGAACCTCAGAATAATACCAATGAAATGGTGTAGAAGAATGGAACGCTGAGAATAATACCAAAGAAATGGTGTAGAAGAATGGATCGCTGAGAATAACACCAATGAAATGGTGTAGAGAATGGAACGCTGAAAATAATACCAAAGAAATTGTGAAGAAGAAAGGAACGCTGAGAACAATACCAATGAAATGCTGTAGAAGAATGGAACGCTCAGAATAATACCAATGACATTGTCTAGAAGATGGAACGCTTAGAGTACTACTGTTAAATGGTGTAGAAAATTGAACGCTTAGAGTACTATTGTTAAAATGGTGTAGAAAATTGAACGATTAGAGTCATACCGTTAGAATGTGTAGAAAATTGAACGCTTAGAGTGATATCGTTAGAATGTAGAAAATTGAACACTTAGAGTAATATCGTTAGAATGTGTAGAAGATTGAACACTTAGAGTAATACCAATGCGATGATTTTGAAGACAGAACACTGAGAGCAATACCAATAAAATGACGTACAAGATGGGATTTTCAGAGTAATGCTAATGAAATGGTGTAGAAGATGGAACAGTGAGAGTAATACCAATGCAGTGATGTTGAAGATGAAACACTTAGAGTAACAACCAATAAATAGCGTAGAAGATGGAACATTGAAAGTAATACCCATGACTGAGTTGAAAATAGAACACTGACAGTAATACCAACAAATGGGGGATGGAACAGTGAGAGTCATTCCCATCAAATGGTACAGACAAGAAGGGAGTCCAATTAATGCCAATGAAATACTAAAGTAGATGGAACATGAGAGAAAAACTAATGTAATGGTCTAGACGATGGTACAGCAACAGACCAAAACACCAAACGAAAAGAGTGCACTCTTCAAACCACACGTGCATTAGTCTGATATACTTTTTTCCCTCCGAAACTACCATAATGTGGTGGCAGAACTTTTTTTATGTTCGAACTGCTGATCTGTGTCCAGTTTTTAAAAAAATTCAACTACCTCACTGTGATAGTAAAACTTTTTTTTAATCTCAAACTGTTACTGTGACAGAAGATTGTGTTACATGCTGGAACTGCCTTGTTTTAATGATGCTTTTTTAAACGATTTTCATTGCCTCTTCACGGCGCTAAACAAACAACAAAAAATCCAACTATCAACGACTCACTGGCACCGGAGGGGAAATAACTCGCCACTGATTGTTTCAGGGACCCACCTCAGCACAGCTAGGGGAGGACTTCGAGCTACAGATGTCCTTTACCAGTCCCTTTGTCCACCCAGCTGACCCACTGTTCCCTGGAGCTGGACTCCCAAGGCATGACCGGCGACAAAAAGGTGTACGAACTGAGGTGAGTCAGTTTTTGCAAATTTTCCTAACCTCCCCGCCCTGCATGCCCCCCTCCACCCCCACCCCATCCCCCCATTCCGTCACCGCCGAACAATTCCTCTTCATCAACGAGCAAGGCCACATTCGAAAAGCGTCTCTATTTTTTTTTTGTTTTTTTGTTTTTTTTTGTTTTTTTAGCATAGTGCCCATTTTATAGCAAGCTCAATATGAGGTTGGTTAAAAAGACCTAATTATGTCTTAATGGGAAAACAATCTGTTTTAAGGAGTTGGGGGGGGGGGGGGGGCGCAGTGAAATGTGTGGAACTACGCACATTCAATGATGATGTCGTTGTTGTCAACAGCGATGTGGACCCCAAGGCGCCATTCACGTACACCGTTAAACTCAAGGGTAACACAAGAATGACCAATGGGAAATCGTGCTGATTTTCAACAGCGATCAACTGAAGGACATCAAGGGCGCACGTGAAGTCCACATCACCGGTTAGACTTCACCAGTGTTGCCTTCTGAAACCCCTGTCTTCATGCTAAGTAGTGTTCTTCAAGACCTGGGGACAAAAGTAGTAGGGATTGACAAATCATCATTTTTGCAGTCTTAGCAGAAAAGCTCTTAAAATGTTAACGTGAATAGATTTCCAGAATTCTGCTGAGAGTAGAGAACGATGGTACCATTCAAAAATCAAATGTGTTTACTGATGATACGTGAATATCGTTTTTATGCAATTAAACAACCGGTAAGGATGAAATAACGGATGTGGAATAACATACATGTAAACAAAGCACATAACTGCTGACGTAAGACTGCACTGCCCTGCACCGTGAATATTTGAAAAAAAAAAGAAAAAGAAAGAATTGATGGCGTAACAGTCAGTAAATACATAAATGATAAAAGATCATGCCCAAAAGAGAAAACAATGCGAACATTGTTCTTTACTTCCGGTACACTTTCTAAGGAAACATAATTGACTGATTTCTGCGTGTAAAGGTCAGTCGGTGACTTTTATCATCAAAGCATAATACGTCAGTACTATCAATGATATGTTACATCAATAATAATAATGATAACAATAATGATAATTATAACAATGATAATAATAAAACAATCATAATAACGATATAATAATAATGATAATAATAAAATAATGATAATAATATCTGTTTGAACCCACAGCCATACATCTCAACAAATGTTATGAAGCGAGATGTATGGCTGTTACGTGTATACAGGATATGTGCGATAACTGTTGATGACCATTGTCACAGTGTCAGTTAGTCACATGGGATGAGAATTAGCTTTTACGTAATGTTGAACATTGCATTATGTGTTATAACAAAGGTCTAAAGTCCACAGTGTCCTATTTGATATAATATAGAGTAGTGACCATATCAAATAAACATATCCAGTAGGTGCAACAGCAGTTGCAGACCATTGTCACTTCAGTGAATAATTGAGTAGGATAGGTATACAAACGGACGTGACCATTGTCACCATATCAAATAATTATAATGAAGAGGCGTAGTAACATTTTCAGAGCGAATTCACCGTCATTATATCAAATGATAAGGTTATGGAAAACAACTGTATTATATCTATCCACAACATCATATTTCTGTCATAAATCGCGGGCTGGAATATGAGATTTCCTTCTAACCCAGATCCGACAGGGGTAGGATTTCATTACAGGGGTATCAGCCTTTGTCATAAGTAGATGCACAAATAATAATTATAACAATATTGATAACAATGACAATAATAATAATAATAATGATAATAATAATGATAATGACAATAACAAGAAGAAGAAGGAGAATGATGATAGTAATAATAGTGATGATAATGATAAGGACAACAACAAGAATGATAATAGTAATAATAGTAACAATGATAGTGACAACAACTGTGATAATAATATGATGATGATGATAATAATAATAATAATAATGACAATAATAAAAACAGAAAGGCACTTGGGGGAGCCCAGACCTCCGTGAAGGTTGAACGGATTCTGAATCTGTTCTCTGATCCGGATCTGCATGACAGATTGGCGTCAGAATTTAACGGGTTTTGACCTCCATTCCATATTTTTGTCAAGTTTTTGTTAAAATCGATTTCGTACGTTTTGGACGATATCGCTGAGTGATTTTTGGGTCAGCTCTTCTGTCTTAATCGGCTTTGGGCCTTGTGGACTGAAGGTCTAAAGTTCAGCAGTGTCGAATTTGCCGTTCTTGTTATGATGTGACAGTATTTTAAAATAATGATCAATTTGTACTGTCTGCAAGAATGTCCACACAGTTTGTTCAGCGTTTGACTGTACTTTAAGTAGATCTTTTACAGTCTGTAGGAATATCTACTCAACTATGTTATTTTGGGGCATGCACTGCCTACAAAAATGTTTATACAACTATGATTCTGAGAGTGATGATATTTTATGTGTAACCTTCTGATAATACCTGCAAGAATGTTCCATAAGTACATTAGTTGGGGCGCACTAATGTTTCAAAAATATCTTCTTAGTGTCTTCGTCACAATTGTCCACAGTAAAATCAAGTAAAGGGCGTGAATAGTGGATCTTCATACATCTCCATGTATCCTGATCCTGAAGACACAACCCAACAAGAGGAGGATGATATACTTTTCAGTCCATACAAAGCGCAGTGGAATCTATGACCCTAATGACTGTCATGGCCTCGCTGTCTTAAATTGCTTTGGAAAACTTTTTGCAAATACTCTAAATCAGAGACTCAAAAATATGTATTTTAGAAACAGAATGATTCAAGGGATGAGGTACAGGCTGGATTTCGGTCTGGTCACCCAACCCTTGACAGGTATTGTGATTTTAAAAGATAAAAACTTAACTGATAACTTACGTCTCTTTCCTATCCAAGATCTCATTTAAACACTCCGGTAACGCACGGTGGGATGTAGCTGACAGTGATCAGCATTGCATGAAAACACTTTGGCCGAAATTGGCACGAGCGGATTTGAGCTTCAATGATTATTTCTGGATCTAAACCCTGTTTTTGATTTGAAAGAAAGTTTAACTCATGGCTTAGCTAAGAGTTAAACAGGGTAGGTATTCCTAATTATGATGCGTGTATGAATTATCGAGTTTTTCAAATGAGATTTTCGACAAAAGTATTAACTCATAAACGCACATATTTCCACATCCTTGTTCAATCTACTTTGTACACTTAAAAACAAGTACTGGCGTTCTTTAAGTCAGCACTTTGAGATGTCAGAGCGTTCTTAGCAACAAAAGAAAAGTGGCGATGGAGGCCATTGCTTTTCGTCAGCTAGAATGTATATATATATGACACAGAAAAGCTGCTGCTTATTGTTGTTTCTGTGTGTTCTGACTCAGAGTCTAATGAATTTTATCCGAGGATAATTTTCGGCCAGCTACTGCTGGTCTTCATCAGCCCAGACTGACTGGTAGTCGTGGTGGTTGTTGGTGTCCTCTGAGTTGTCATCTCTGGTGGAGTGATTGGTGTTCGGCACACACTTTGAATGGGTGGGTGGGGGGGGGGGGGGGGGGGTGGGGGGGGGGGGGGGGGGGGGGGGGGGGGGGGGGGGGGGGCAGGTCATAGCCACAGTCTCTGTATAAGCTTGGTTTTTCTCTCTCCTGATTTGTATTGCTTCTTTCACTTTCCTTTTTGTGAACTGTGATTCAGCTGCAATTATGGTGGTTTGAAACTTGTTGGTATGGTGGGTTGTTGTTGTCAGGTGTTCGTAACATGCAGAAGAAGTTTTGGTAATGTGTTCATTTAGAGCTTGTTTTCAAAGGCCGACCAGTTTTTCTCCAGTATAGTCCTCACTGCACTCCTCACATTGAATGTGATACACCACACCCACTTTTGTTTTCCATCTCTGTTCTGTCCATGACTTTTTGTAACCTGTGATCGTATGTAATTCACTGGTTTTGTGTAACACTTGAACGCCGTGTTTGGCTTAAAGTCCTGACAGGCGCTCTGACATCCCTTTCACATAGGGCATGCTGATAGTGATAGACCTTTTTTTTTTTTTTTTTCTCTGGGATGCTTTTGTTTCAGTTTTGGGGGTGTGAAAATCCAGGAAGGATAACCGTTGGCTTTTCCGAGCTGTCTTGACCGTGGTGTTCTTCTTTCAGTTTATTTCTGTTCTGAGGTGCAGTGTGTTTTTTGGTCTGTGTAGTAGAGTTCAGACAACTGAAGGTTTATGCTGTAATGGATGGTTCGAGTAAAAGTGTAGATATTGGTCAGTATAGGTTTGGTTTGCGGTATACCGATGTTTTCCATGGTTCCCTCGTTGGTTTTATGAACTTTGACATCTAGGAATGGGATCTGATGGTCTTGTTTTTAGACTCACAGGTGAACTAGATGTTGGGGTTGATTGAGTTGAGGTGTTCAGTGAAGTTGTCCATCTCTGATTCTGCAATGCTGCTGAAAATGTTATCAACGAATCTGTACCAAAGGGAGGGTGTGCTCTGAGAAGACTCAAGAGCTTCTTTTCAAAAGTGTTCCATGAACAAGTTTGGCCACAATAGGTGAACTGGTGACCCCATGGCTGCTCCTGGGTGGGTCTGTTGGTAGTAGAATTCACCTTTGTAGAAGTAGGTGCTAGTGAGGCATACCTCCAGGAGTGTCATGATCTGGGTCACACTGAACTCTGTGCGGAGGCTGTCTGATGAGGTCATTTTCCAGTCTTTCTCTGACGACCTTGAGACCGATCTGGATGGGAATGCTGGTAAACAGTGAGCAGACATCATGTGAAACTAGAATGTCTCCATTCGGAATCTGCTGTCTTAGCTCAAGCTGCTTATTGTCCGCCTATAGAAACATCCAAATTGCCCTACATTTTGGGTTTTCTTTTTCATCATAAACAATAAAAAGACTTTTTAAATTAATCAGTTCACGACTAGTTAAACTAACTCATTTTCAAGTTGTAACTTGACACAAGTTCAGTTGCTTTTGATTCCT
>JADBJO010034193.1:0-13754 GCA_016801955.1 Conus betulinus
AAAACTTACATCCATGCTTTAGTGAGCGGAAAATGGCCATTTGACTTGGACTGGGGAAAGGTACTTAGAAATCGAATGTAGTAACCAAGCCGGCATTTTAAAGATGTTTCCATAACGCCTTGTGGTAAGCCTTTTTGAAAGATGTCAAACTACAGCTGTTCTTAAGATGATCGGACAATTCATTCCAAAGTCTGGCACCCGAGTAAGTAAGGGAAGTCATGAAGAGATTAGTCCTAGGTCGTGGGGTGAAAATAGTACGTTTACTACGAATATCGTTTACAATGAATTTTCTATGGAGATAAGACGGCGTTAAATTATTTATAATTTTGTACATAAAATTAGCTTTATTTAAAACGGCATTTAAAACCAAAGGGAAGAATACCTAAGTATTTGTAATCACTGGGTAGGAGGGACGATGATTTGAGCAGAATAAGTTTGAGAGAACGTCTGTATAAGCTCTCAAGAGGTCTTAAGGAGTTTTTTTAACTTGCCAAATCCCAGCAAGTTGAAGCATAGTCTATGTCCGGTTGGATGAATGCATGGAAAAAAGTAATGATATGTGGCTAGACCAAGATATGTTATTATCAAGTGTAAGACCTAACAATTTGTGCGATTCGACTTCTTCCAATGCTTTGTCATACATTTTAAGGCTTGGCAGGCTGGTTTTTAATGTTTTGTCTTTTCTGTCTGGTGGTAATTAACATGAACTTTGACTTAAGAGGGTGAAGAGCCATATGATTTGCTTCGGTCCAGCTGACTAATTTATCTAAATCATTCTGCATGTTGCAACACACTACTTCAGGACTTTTATCTTTGTTATAAAGGGTGTTATCATCAGCAAACAGTTCAGTAGACGACGTTACATGAAGTGGTAAATCGTTAACATAAATAGAAAACAAAATAGGACCTAAAATAGATCCTTGAGGAATACCATATTTCACAGTCATAAGAGGTGACATAATGGAATCCTGGAATACTGCTTGTCTTCTATTGTTCAAAAAAGATGAGATGAGATTTACTGAGGATCTGATGTAAGTCCATATAAAATACATTTTCTAGATAATAGATCATGATCAATGGTATCAAATGCTTTTGCAAAATCAACAAAGACAGCAGCAGTGAATAAATCATTGTTTATATATTTAAATGCCATTCTTCTATTAAGTTTGTGAGCATGGTGTGGCAGGAATGACTGGCTCTAAATCCACTCTGATTGGGGTGAAATAGATCATATTTAGTAAAATGTGAATGAAGATAACATTTAATGTGTTTTTTCCAAAGGTTTGGACAAAGCAGATAGTAATAGAAATCGGTCTATAATTGGATGGGTCCGAAAGATCACCAGACTTATGAATTGGCAGCACTTTGGCATCCTTAAATGCTTGTGGATAACAACAATTTTTCAAGACAGAGATTGTAAACATATGTAATGTGTTCCGAAATAATGGGTGCAGATATCTTCAAGATTTTGCTGTCAAGTCCATCCAAACCCCCGTGAACGAGACTGTTTTTAAAGATGATAGTTCTTTGAAAACTTCGTGCACACTAATGAATGGGAACTGAAGTTTTGAGTGGATGTTTTTTTGAATCACAAAATGTTTTACAACAACAGATCGGTTTGACTGTGAGTTGTCTGTCGTAACAACTCTTTGGGCAACAGTTGTGAAATGTTCGTTTCAGCTTTTGGGCAGAGAGATTCATCAATACTAGGGGCTGGTTGCTAATGACTTTTCCCCATGATAAGTTGGTTTATGAAGCTTTCAAAATGATTTAGTATCACTTTTAGATTAATCAAGTCATTAAAATACTTTTCCCGAGCGCGTCCCGTCATTCATAAAGTTACTAGTTTTGTTTCGCATGTTTCTTGAAGTAGTCGTCTTTGCCAGTTGGCTAGCATTGTCATTTCTTCCATGTGCTATTGGATTTCACGGCCATTGCATTCTTGCATAGGAAGATCATTGGACGTCACGTTGGTTCGCTTGTCTTAGTTTTCCACGCTTTGGCCAGTATGGTGGCAATTGTATGGAAAACGATACGTCGCTCTTGAGTTGGTTCATTAGGGTTGTACATGTTTATGCAAATACACGAGTTTGTAAAACTTGTGCACACTCATAAGCTTAAATATACATAATAGTGGTGACATTGAGCGCTTGCTACCTGTCAGTAATAAGTTCGTTACTAGGGAGGGCGATGTTTATCAAAACGGATTTACAATGACAAATTAGTATCTCCCAATATCGTAAATGCTTTCTTAGGGGATTTCCGAGGCATCTGGAATGAAAAGAACTTCTCCTAAGTCTAGCAGGTTATAGGTGGCTGGCAAATGACACGCTTAGGCCAGGACTGAAGAACAACACGTGCAAAGTATGTTATGGGCGACATCTGAGTGACATAAGACACTGTTGACATACATGTGATCAGTTACTAAATATTTCATAATGGGCGGGGTTGTATACCGCACTGCAAGGTGGTCTTACAATACATCTGCCTAATCAGATCTTGGTATCCCAGCGATTACATCTTTGACCTCTTTACGTAAACTGAGGGACCCATCAAAAGTGCACAAATTACAGTCTGCACTATCCAGTGAGGCAACAAAAACTCTCACTCCAGCCCCATCACTAGGACCATAGCTTGAAGCGAACATCCAGGGCTGTTGAGGTTCCTAGTAGGGGTGTTATTTTAATTGAACTTGCGCATGGTGAAGCTGGAACAAATACGGTTCGGTCCAGATCTATTCCCTTTCAGGATCGTGGGGCTATCACAGTCACATATAAAATGCACACCATTGTACAACAAGATTGTAAATAACTCAATACATCTTCCGCTATGAGTTGTCGAACGCAGGCAGCTGTGCCCGATACTTACCCGATTGAAAACGTTTTCTGGACCATGTTTCGAACTCAAACACGGTTTTGCGCGTCTCTTTTAGGGATCAATACTGTAACTCAGGAACATCAAGAAGTATAAGAATCTGTCATGGATACACACACTAGTTAGCGGTAATTTATGCAAAAACCGAAATACGAATAGACAACCATTCGTGGAATATCACGAAATAGCCGAGACATAAGAAATAGACATACACCTGAATTAGTAACGGAACTAAACAAGATGGATAGGGCTTACTTTAACGGCAGCGCTCTGAAATTTGTAACAGTTATCAAGCTTGAGCAAGCAAGCGTTAACATTTATATTGTATCTTTAGAAAGTAGCAATAGAGTGGTAATATGAACGTATTCAGGATTCAAAAGCACTGGAAAACAATCGAAAATCACAGGATTCAAAGAGACATAACATGTTCCAGCCGCGAATACCTTAGAAAATGGTCACATGCAGCAGTCATAGGAATCATAAATCATGTGACGTTTGACAGAAATGAATAAACGCGAGGATATGGACTTTCAAAAAGCTGGAAGACGCTACTACTGAAGGCAATAGCCAGGACAATAATGTTCCAAAAATAGCACTAGTGGCAGCAGGAATCCAACACGCCACATCAGACGTAGTAGAATTCACATGGAAAGCAAACAAACATGCAAACTCAATCACATTGGGAGTCCCTTCAACGTTTCGGAGACAAATAAACAATAATAATGTATAAAGAAACAAATGGTCATACAAACATGAAAAACAACTAATTAATTCACACGCATTACCAGCAAATTCCTTATGGGGTAGATCATATATGAGCGTTGTTTTGATAAATGGGGTGGAGTCTATACCAGGCTTGTAGTAAATATAGATCACTGAAGACCCACGCTGGTAGGCCATCAGTTGGTGATGCCATGTTTAAATGGTTGGCATACTGGTATTGGGGATTCCTGGGTGGTGGCCAATTTCGGGAGTCATAGTTTTACACCCTGTTGTGTGGATAAGGAGTTTAAAACCACCCGAACCAATATGCTGTCTTGGCAAGCGGTCTCCTCCGGGCACATAGGGCAGGTATGGGTATGGAGCTGGAATTCTGGATAAAGCGGAGTAGGGAGCTGTGTAATTCTGTCTGGGGAGGGTGGTGGGAATGGGGGAATGCTGAAGAAGCATCGTTAGAAGCATTCATAGGTCTGCTATCTTTAGACTGGTTAACTAAGAGGGAAAGATCATTACGTCAGTGTCACGTTCCAACCTCTCTGAAGGGACCAAATCACGTGGATATCCAGTCTGTATTGGATAGGTCCTGTCACAGCTGACCTGGCCATTATGGGAGGGTAACTGGGGGAAGTGGGAAGAGGAAGCTAATGGGGGGAACTCGCTCATTCACCGAAGAGTAGGGTTGTGAGTGGTACTGGGTATTGCTGTAAAATGGGACTCTTCCCCTACTGTGGTCTAAGGGAGGAACTGAGGGACGTTTGGATGGGCCACGAGAGAAGACAGGTCCACGGAAAGAGTCTTGGCCTCTGGGTTGCACAACAATCTTGGGGAAGAACTTTTTTAAAATTTACTGCCAGGCATGCAGTGCCTCTCACGCTAGGGTGGGTAACATCTCTATACAGAGCGAGACGTGGTGCACCACGTGGGGTGACAAAGGCACTGTAGTTGTCAATTAGGTCTACTTTCATACTGGGTTACGGCTGAATAAAGGTTCCTGTTAGATGGTGCAATGCTGTTGTTTAAGTGACTCCGGCCACGAGCTGGGATGATGGAAACTAAAGGCAATATAAGCTGAGGGGAAACAGGTCTGGCATAATCCAATCAGTTCACACCAGACCTGGGTTGGGATAGGACCAGCTGGGCAGTCATTAACACCAACGTGTATAATGACAGTTTGTATCTGTTCTTGTTTTTCTAAGCCATTTAACCATTGAATGATGTCGACTGCAGTTAGACCGGGAATGCATATTTTAAAGAGAGGGTCGTTATACGACTGAAGCTTTTGGGGATTTAAATTCCTTATGACCGAGTCACCTATGAGCAGTGACGAAGTATGATTGGGGATGGTGATTTCACTCAAAATCTCTTTAGGGGGCTTTTATTTGGTGTGTTGAGTTAACGCTATGTGTAGAGTCCTGGTGCTGGAGGGAGTTTTCTGTAGAACTCTGGACATTGGGGGAGTGTTTAAAAAGTGCAGTGTTGTCAGGGTCCTTGCTGTTTCTCATGGAGACTGGATAAAAGATCAAACCGGTTTTGGACAGGCACGTCCGTGTTGACTATGTCGGCATGCTGATCCTGAGGATCAGACTGACATTTGTTTGCCGAACACTCCTCACTCGCCTCACCTTCTGGGGTGTCAGGTCTATGGGGGTTCTATAATCTAAAATGCCATGAACGGGGGATGGGGAAGACAACCGCATCTTCAGAGAGAGACAAGGCACTCTGTTGTACGTCAACAGCATTTACATTGACGTCAGCAACAGGAAGGTCACATTGGGTGGAAACACTGATAGCCATAGGTCGGTTTTTGATCACTTGGATTTGGGACTGGAGAGTTCCAACCTGTGTTTTTAAGGAGTGGTTTTGTTTGACCAAACTAACAATGGTGTTGTCCATTTTAGAGATAGAAGATGTAAGGTCATCTATATGTGACTGCAGACATTCTATTTTTGTGGTCAATACAATGTTTAAGCTCCTTCTTCAGAGCTACTTTAAAATCTTCCAGTTTTTGACACTAACTCAAGGTGTCTTTCAGTTTGACTATTCACCATGATATCAAGGGTCGTTTCTATAGAATCAAGTTTGTCCCTGACCGACCTGTCAACATGCTGAATAGGACACAGGGTTCGTCTACGATTGCGCTTTGAGCGTTTGGCAAGTTTCGGGGTAGATTTCACCCCAATCTGTCTTCGAGCTCTTGCTGAGCTGTTTTGTAGAACAAAAACTATCAACGAAGTTAGAAGTATGTTGTTGCGCTCGTGAATGCTCATCATTGTCATCACCAGCTGTCTGAGTCAACTTAATCTCAGAGAATGGCGTCGTAGCGGAAAGATCCCACACAGAATCCAGCAAAAGACTTTTTATCAGCAGGGGCAAGGGCAGGCGATGTGGGAGGGGGAGGCGAGAACACACATCCTGGGCACACACAGGTGAAAATAAGCAAATGCTGTCATCAAGGTAAGAAATGTTAAGGGAATAGAAGTCAGCACTTTTTTCAATGAATGCGAATCATCATTATTACAGTATTTGGAAACAGTGTCTTTCAAAATCTCGCATTCGTCGTGTCCCATTTTTCGCAGTCTGCTCCCTGACACAGTAAGGTTCCTGTCGTTTTCCTGGTAAAAAATATAATGTCACAGTAAGACGTTTGGACACACCGCAGAAGATACGTAGGACCGACTTGGCGAGGCTGAAGAGCTCAGGTTCATTGATCCACAACGGAAAGGAAAGAATGTTGCCATCACAGTCGTAGTCATTCTTTTCAATAACAACAGTGTCATTGGTAATTGAAGCATACCGATAAAATAGACAATTCCTCCAAATAAGTAGTTTTTTTCTCTGGGCAGGAAAATGTTTTTTTGAATGTCATCGTTTGTAGGTTGTAACTTGTTTCCTGCTAACTTTGGAGTGCCATCCATTTTGTCAACACAACGCTCCCATTAATTTCACCAAAAACCCAAAACAAAACAAAACAACAAAAACAACCGTGCTGTTTACGTCAGTGCCGGCCAACACGGGTGGAGGGCCATGAGGGGAGAGAGAATTCAGCGCTGCATGACACAAATCAAGAAGCACACACAGTTGCAGACCGTCTCAACACACAGCACACACATGGGCGGCACGTGCAACTCAACGGTTCACTTCACGCTTCGCCTGCAGGCCCGTGAACTGATTTGAGGCAAGTTCTCTTCATTATTTCATACGAAATAATTAAATGTTAAATGTGACCAAACCTCCACACGTATGATCAAAAGAATTGCACCACGTAACCACAGCATCTTCATACGTAAGTATGCAAAAAATTTAGATGAACTTCGACTTGTAACCCGTTGAAAATATGCAGTAATGAAGAGCGGAAAACATAACACGTGGTGACTTGGCAGTGGGAGAGAGAGAGAGAGAGAGAGAGAGAGAGAGAGAGAGAGAGAGTTTTCGTCCCTCTTTTTCATGTTTGCCTTTTTTTTTTAGTTCGCAGTTATCTATTCGTGTGACTCTGTTTGCATTTGATGCGAAAATTCCACATTGTGATTCTTCCACGGATTTTCATTTAGCTTTGACTAGCACGTATGTGTATGTATGTATGTATGTATGTATGTACGTACGTACGTATGTATGTAGTATGTATTTATGAATGTATATATGTATCCATGTATGTATGTGTGTATGTTAGAGAGAGAGAGAGAGAGAGAGGAGAGAGAGAGAGAGAGAGAGAGAGAGAGAGAGAGAGAGATTGTTTGTGTAAAGATCCATAAATGTGTGTGTGTGTGTGTGTGTGTGTGTGTGTGTGTGTGTGTGTGTGTGTGTGTGTGTGTATTTGCGCGCGCGCGCGTATGTGTTTCCCTAGTACTCTCTCTGTATGTCTATTTGCTTGTGTCTATGAGCATGTGTCAGCCCCGCGCGGGTTTATGTGTATATGCGTGGTTGCGTGCGTGGATGTGTGTGTGTGTGTGTGTGTGTGTGTGTGTGTGTGTGTGTGTGTGTGTGTGTGTGTGTGTGATGGAGCAACTGTCTGCGTTCGGTTCATGCACTTGTTCATAAGTTCCAGCGTACATGGACTTCTCAATCTTGGTTGTTCTTCTATTGTCCCTCTTGTCCTACCTCTCTGTGTGTGTGTGTGTGTGTGTGTGTGGTGTGTGTGTGTGTCTGGTCTGTGTCTGTGTCTGTGTGTGTGTCTGTGTGTGTGTGTGTTCGTGATATGATATAATGTGTATCTGTTACACACACACACACACACACACACACACACACACACACACACACACACACACACACACACACACACACACTCACACACACACACACACCACACACACACACACACACACACTCACATATACACACACACGCATCTATCTATCTATCTATCTATCTATCTATCTATCTATCTATCTATCTATCTATCTAAATATATATGTATATCCATCCACACACACACACACACACACACATATCTCTGCATGCGTATGTAGGTGTAACCCTCCATGCGTTTGAGCCTGCCTGCGTGCATGCCTGCGTGCGCGCGCGTGCTCGTGTGTGTGTGTACTTACATGTGCCTGCAGCGTGTGTGAGTGTGTTTGTGTTGACGCGAGTGAGTGTGCATACGTGTGTAAGTGCATGCGTGCATGAATGCGCGCGATCCTGCTCGCGCGCATGTGTATACGTGTGTGCGCGAGCGCGTGCGTATGTATGTTTGCGTGTATCAAAGAGAGAGAGAGAGGGGGAGAGAGAGAGAGAGAAAGGGAGAGGGGAGAGAGAGAAAGCATGTTACAAAATCATCGTTCCAAATGAGAACTAGTCTTTCATAGGATTTAAAACTTCAGTCTGTCTCTGCGTGCGTTTAAAATATTCATGTCCAAACCTGTGTTCCGATGGATAGTTTAATCCGACATCTAAATACAGATCCAAATTGACTGGACACGTCGTAATTTATATGTCTACTACACAAAATTACGCTATACTGACCTACTTGGTAAACCTATCAAGCCTGTATGTAAAATCTGTTTGGCTAATGTCGTCATTACCATGTTAAATACAATCGAATAATATTTCATCGCAGAATCAATTACAGACTCAGGGACTAAATGTTCCATTGCCAGATGACTGTGATGTTGTCAATCTTAGTGCGATGCCATATTTACCTTGGGACAACCCTGACAACATCATCAGCAGCCCAAACGGAAGCTGTTATTAGCAGGATCAAAAAACGTGGTGCTAGTGTTCCTGTTTCTGATAGGAGGACCAGGAAACCTCCTCAACATGTTGGTGTTCTACAAACAGAGTCTTCGGGATCGAGTCAACCTGTGCCTCTTTGCTTTGGCCCTAGCTGATGAAGTGTACCTGGTCAGTATAATGTTCCAGTACGCTGAAGAAGTATATCTACAGTTCACATCAAAAGAAGGACTTGGTTTCCCATGTTCACATTCATGGTCAATACTACTTTTACTGGGAACTAGAGGATTCTTTTTTGTATCGAATGTCCTCTCGCTGCTGTCATTGCTACAGAAAGATGCCTTTGCGTCCTTAACCCGCTCAAGTTCCACACTTTATGCGCACCAGAACGATGGCATCAATAATCATCGTTGTGTATGTCGTGGTCGTGGGAATGTATTTCATCGTTGCTTTGCCGTATCGTGTGAGGTGTGTTTACGATCAATTCATCAGTCAGGTGCAATGATGAATAGAATGATACACACAGATTTTTTATGGAGCTAGCAAAGAGCTCGTGCACACCGTGAATGGTATCATTTTCGGTGCTGGATTGCCTGTGGGCACCCATAACTGTGGTGATTATCACAAACCGTCCATCACCGTGGTGAAACTGGGGCAGGTGGTCACGTGGCGTGTGCTGAGACATCGTCCTCCTCGTTGGTCTGCCCGGGGAAGTGGCCTTGACCAAGATGCTGGTCTTCAACTCTGCCCTCTTTGTCGTCTGTCTGTCTGTTCCCCGTGGTCGTCACTCGTTGCGCTTGGTTTCTTTCTGCCAGAAATGCAATCTGGTAGGGCTGGGCGTCATCACAATCTCTTTCCTCACCACCATGTGGATCCTTCAAATATTCGCTTTCATAAAACTCGAGTTTCAAACATCTTTGTGTTTTACGCCCATGGGTTCTCGATACAGGAAAACATTGTGGACATTATTCAGTAGTAAAATGTAGATCCAGAAAAAAGAATACAGGAACTACTGAAATAAGTAAAAAGGTAGAGCTTGCAAAAATGAAATCAAACTACAAACATTTATTAAAATGCTGTGAATAACAAACACCATTATCTTGAAGATAGCGAGCGAGCGGCAGTATTAGTTAAAAATTGAAAAATTGTTTCAATATAATTATCTCGTAACACATTATTTGCATCAAAGAATGATTTTAATGGTTTTGAGTTTTTTAAAATCGGAATTGAGTAAATACAACACATTTGCCTTATTACGTGTCTGAAAACAACAGACTTGAATTTGATAAAATAATAAGTGATCTAGAAACAAAAGTGTTATAACAAATAACCGGACATGAGGTTGACCATATTTTGATCGACAATACAAAAAAAAATAACCAATTAACATAATTACTTTCATCAGTTTATTTGCTCATCATTTCCTATTACTTTTACGTGGTTTTGCATATCTGTTTTCTTGAAAAGACTTACTTTCACGAGGCACAGCGGCAGATGAATAAATTTATCATTATAGTTTGAATAGCATCTCTGCTAGTTAGTGAATAGGATTTTAGAAAAAAAATCATTTTGTTGTTACACTAAATTCGTCTTGAATATACTTTAAAAAAACATTCAGTTCAGTGTTTACAGTTTCTGAACTGTTTATTTCGCACAAAAGAAAATATATTTCAAAAAAGATTTCCAGACTTGTCAGGGGTGCAGCTGGTCTAAGAGCAAGTGGTCTAAATGCCAACATTGGACAACAAATTCCGTTTAGTGCTGGCAGAACTGAAACTTTCCCGTTCCAGGAGCTAAGCTGTCTTTTACATAGCAGTGTCTCAGCCAGAGAAATAAATCCCAACGATGGCCGGGAGCCTTGGAAATAGAGATCGAGAGATGAACGGTGCATCAGGAATGGAACACCCTCCATACTATTTCTTTCTCTCGGGGCATCTTTCCTTAGCGTTCGTGGGACTGACCTTCGCGCGCTAGTTGCCACTCAATATTTTTGACAATGTTTTTTTTTTCAATTCAGAGAATTGTATCATCCAACCATGCTTATGATTTTAGGTATGTATACTTCAACACACGTAAACATTTAAAAAGTGTTATAAAAAAACACAAACCACCCACACCACTCCACTCTTCAGTCTGCCAAAATAGGCCTCTGATACTGAATATAAAATGTTTCCTGGGTCAAATTAATCACCTCACCATTTTCTTTCTTTGCGATTACAGGCTACCCCGCAGTGATAGTAGAGGCTACCAGACACAGTTGCTATCAGTATTACGCAATGAAGGTGCGGGATGAGAGAAACATCGATAAGGGGGAGGAACAAATGCCGTTATTCTTCTCATACAAACTTGTTAGCAGACTGACATGAACGTATTGAGTTATGACAGAAGCAGATAAACCATTAAGGTGGATGCTTAGTTATAGAATGGCATTGAAATAGCTCACATTTACAAGGGCCCGATCAGCCTAAATGTTTACCTTGGGGGTGCATTGGACAGGAAATTGAGTTCATGGACAGGAGTGAGGAGGGAACACAGGAGAAACACCAAACAACAACAAGCTCGATACAAGCGAGCACTGAACACAACGTCACTTTGCAGACGTCTGGAATGAAATTCCCTTTGCAGAGAATAAGAGTAGAGATGAAGAGAGAGAGAGAGCTGCGACATAAGCGAGAGAGAGAGAGAGAGAGAGATGAGAGAGACAAGACAGACCAGACGACAGAAAGACAGACTAGAGGATACATCTGTGTTGATAAGATGGTTTGGCCACGTGCATTGCTATGAGCTCATGAGATATAGCAGCTATCTTGGTTTTGTTTTCCTATGGCACTGGAATGCCTGTTTTTTCCTTGTTTCAGGATTTTGCTTTTCATCTTCAACTCTTTTTCCCCTGGCATAATGTTTCAACCCACATAAGGAGTAAACCATGAGAGTGACACAAAAAGCACCACTGCATGCGTATCAGTCCATATAAGCCACAGCACATCTGTTTAACACAACTACGCTAGGAGGCTAATGTACACATGAAAAGACAAGCCCAAAATGGATCATGGAGAACGAGGCCATTTTGACTGAATCCTCTCTTGGTCAGGTCATCCCCACTTCCTTTACTATTTTGTGATAATAGACATGCTTGTATATCTTGAAAAATTTCTGGTTTATACCCTTTGATAATAGAAATGCCTTTTGAGAGCCTTTTTGTGTTACACATTTGCCATTCCATGACTGCACACAAAAAAAAGACATGTACGGGCACATTATTAAAGGTATGGTCACAGAAATACACTTTTACACACAATGTTGCAGTCCCACAAATGCATGATTATGCATAACGCACAATACAACACACTGATATGGGCTGTAGTAATACACATCTAAACTAGCATGGCATGGTTCAAGAAATACACAGTCCTTCAAGCCAGTGGCTACACAAAATACGCGGTTATACAATACCATTTGTTTAACAGAACTGGCATATTTTATGCAAATAACATTGTGTGTTAACAGAGTCGCAGAGCTGGCGAATAGTAATGAATGTCAGTAAGGCTCTTAAGCTATTAACCAAATCAATACAGACATAAGGACGAATGCAACTTACAAATTGTCCACTTTTCAGCGCATATTTCTCGGGGGGATCCGAACGTCTCCTGAGGCGTGGGCATAAAAGTTAAAACGACACAGACCGCGGGAAGCATTTAACTGCATGGTTTTCTGTAGGAGAAATGAATGTTCGTGATCAGGAGGTCAGATGCTCGACACCATGTCTGAAGGAGAGCTGACAAGCTGACCATATGCTATTGCAGCTTGCCAACCCCATGCTTCCAATCACGAGGCCTGGGACATGTGGGTTGTCATGTGGTGGTGGGTGCATACGTGCATGCAAATGGTGGCAAACTTTTGTCCCTCGTGCGAGGGTGAGTCTTTAGCGTCATCAAGCGACGCGTCGCGCAAAAAACGGTCGCTTCGGCCTCCTTTAGACGGGCCAACTACTGAACTTGGTGTGATAAAGGGATGCACGATAAGGGTATGGAGTCGGATGAAGGACTGACTGGATGACATGCGCGATGACAATTTTGATTAAAGTGAGGAAGAGTTGCTGCGCGCAGTCGTCGCAACCTTACTTTCTTGTCCCGAGACGGCACCTGTATCCAATAGCCCACAAGGTCGTCGGGCGGTTTAGAGATGAGAAGGATGCGTGTGGATGACCTAAGATGTTCTATGTGCCGTCATGTCAAGCTCTGTGGCGAAGGGGCGTACGGGGGCCGGACAGTGCACATGGGGGGGGGGTGCATTGCTGTAAGCCACCTTTCTTTCCGTCCTTGAATCCATAAAGGTTTCATTCCGCGCGAGTCGTCCGCCGGCGCGTTCGATTCTTTGTATGCGTAGGCAGGCAACTCCCTAACTCATACTCATACGCCCCCACTACTACTGTGAACTGTGGCAAGTTCGCTGTCGCTCAGCCTTTCACACTGAGGCAGCTCGTTGGGAAATTGCATCGATCATTCGCCTGTTTTGGCCATTGGAGCTTGAGCTTGGTATCTTGACATATTTATGTTTTTAATGAGGTTGACATCTTCTCTAGATCACCGCGTCGTGATTGGCCTGGGTGCGTCGCAGCTGGCCGTACCACCATCGCTTTCATTCCTTCCTGGTCTTTTTTCATCCCTTTGCAACCCACCAGGGATAAATTGATAATTATAATACGTATATGCATAGTGTTAATAATATCTCATGTAATGCCGTAGACCATACAGTAATGATAGTGACGCCTATAGGCGGCTGGAAAATTGTGGTGCTAAGATTGATGGCGCAAATAACTTGAATAACTTACAGCTGATTTCTTTCTCGCCCCTCACTACACTTCCTCTCTATTTGTCACACCAGTCTCTCTTTTATTCAGGTACTGTCCCCACCATCCCTTTTCCCTTCATCTGGTTTTTCTTTAAGTTTCATATATACTGTGTCCTCTAAAGAGCCTCTGTTACCCTCTTCCC
>JADBJO010034194.1:10000-13753 GCA_016801955.1 Conus betulinus
CCTTGAGGTGAGTGAAGACTTCTCCTGGGTCTTTTACAGTCTACCTTGAGGTGAACTGAAGACTTCTCCTGGGTCTTTTACAATCTACCTTGAGGTGACTGAAGACTTCTCCTAGGTCTTTACAGTCTACCGTGAGGTGACTGAAGACTTCTCCTGGGTCTCTTACAATCTACCTTGAGATGACTGAAGACTTCTCCTAAGTCTTTTACAGTCTACCTTGAGGTGACCTGAAGACTTCTGGGTCTTTTACAGTCTACCTTGAGGTGACTGAAGACTTCTCCTGGGTCTTTTACAGTCGACCTTGAGGTGACTGAAGACTTCTCCTGGGTCTTTTTACAATCTACCTTGAGGTGACTGAAGACTTCTCCTGGGTCTCTTACAGTCTTTTTGTATGGCGCCTTCAGTCTGCATGCATACAACCTAAAGTCTGATTGTTGGCCACTCACAGTCTTATTGGGCTGCTTACAGTCTTGTGGGCCTCTTAGTGTCCTGTAGGTCGCTAAGAATCTTGTAGGCTGCTCAGAGCCATAGGCCTCTTTTAGAGCCTGCATGTGGGCCGCTCAGAGCCTTGTAGGCCGCTTAAAGCCTTGTAGGCCACTTAAATTCTTGTAGGCCACTTAAAGCCTTGTAGGCCGTTTAAAGTCTTGCAGGCCGCTTAAAAGCCCTGCAGCCTGCTTAAAGTCCTTGCAGGCCGCTTACACCGCCTGTAGGCCGCTTAGAGTCTTGCAGGCCGCTTAAAGCCGCATTTGTAGTCCGCTTAAAGTCTGTAGGCTGCTTAAAGCCTTGTAGTCCGCTTAAAGTCTTGCAGGCCGCTTAAAGCCTTGTAGGCCACTCAACGCCTTGTAGGCACTTCAACGCCTTGTAGGCCGCTTAAAGCCTTGTAGGTCGCTTAAAGCCTTGTAGTCCGCTTAAAGTCTTGTAGGCCACTTAAAGCCTTGTAGTCCGCTTAAAGCCTTCTCGTATACATACTCGTAGGCCGTTTACAGTCTACTTGAAGGCTGCTTGGTCTTCTACACCGTTTACAGTCTACTTGAAGGCTGCTTGGTCTTCTACACCGTTTACAGTCTACTTGTAGGCTGCTTGGTCTTCTACACCGTTTACAGTCTACTTGAAGGCCGTCGTCTAGTATGCCACTGACAGTTTACTTCCAGTATGCCACTGACAGTTGACTTCTAGTATGCCACTGACAGTTGACTTCTAGTATGCCACTGACAGTTTACTTCCAGTATGCCACTGACATTTGACTTCCAGTATGCCACTGACAGTTTACTTCTAGTATGCCACTGACAGTTTACTTCTTGTATGCCACTGACAGTTTACTTTCTAGTATGCCACTGACGTTTGACTGCTAGTATGCCACTGACAGTTGACGTCTATATGTCTCTGACAGTTTACTTTCTAGTATGCCACTGACAGTTTACTTCTTGTATGCCAGTGGACAGTTGACTTCTAGTATGCCAGTGACAGTTGACTTCTAGTATGCCAGTGACAGATGGCTTCTAGTATGCCACTGACAGTTGACTTCTAGTATGCCACTGACAGTTGACTTCTAGTATGCCACTGACAGTGGTACTCGTAGGCCACTTAAAGAATTCTTGTGGGCCTCTAATGCTACACGCTGCTTACAGCTTTCGTGTAGGTCATGTACAGTATTTGTCTAGGCTCCCCCCCAGTCTTTCTGTAATCGCTTACAGTCTTCTTGTATGCGCGCCCACAGTCTACTCGGAAGCCGCAAGTCGTCTTCGTGTAGGCCGTTGCAGTCTTGATGCAGGACGCTTACGTTCTATTTGGAAAGCTACTACTCACAGTCTTTTTCTTAAAGGCCGCTGACACTCCTGTTGTAGGCTGCTGAAAAGTCTTTTCAGTCTTCTTGATGGCCACATACAGTCCGCTCATTGGCCGCTTACAGTCTTATTGTAGGCCTCTAAGAGTCTTGCTATAGGTCTCTTACAGTTCATTTGGAAGTTGCTTACAGTCTGATTGCAGGCCACTTTTCCTTTCCTTTCCTCATTTTCACCTCGCAGGCCGCTAACAATTTACTTGTTTTGTTTACAGATCATTGCAGGCAACCGTCAGTCTACTCAAAGGCTGCTTATCGTTTATTGCAGACTGGGTACTGTCCCCTTCCGGTGGTAGTTTACAGTCTACTTTTTCGGCCACTTACAGTGCACGTGTAGGCAGAGCCTTTCAACGGTGGTATATATTCTCATCTCTTTATAACAGCCATTCCTTCATGACACAAGAGAAAGTGAAATGAATGATAAGATATAATGTTGCTTAATAGCCCCAGGCCGACCACAAGGGCCACATCAGGGCTGCTCACCATGTTAAAATCAACTCCAAGTCATTCATTCCAACACACTTCTTTAAAATACATCTCCGAAAAAAAACCCATGCGATAGTTTGTTAAAAAATCTTTCCACTGTAAATCTCAGATTGCGATGAAAAATGTTAATCTTCTCAAGAACTGAAAGATCACATCAGGTGGAAGGAACATCTCCGAACAAGGGTTTTCAATGGAATCTGCTGTAAAATGTTTTGTGTTTCGCCCATGCAAGTCCCAACACTCTAAAAGAACAATTTTCGTTGTGAGTGGCACATGAAATGGAATGCAGCACCATGGAGCTCTTCACTCTTTAAAAGCTATGATTAGTAAAATACGAATGGCCGGTGTTTCAGCACATAGAACTGTTTCTCCTTTACGACCACCACACTAGATGAGAGGAACTCCTTTAGGTTTGGACGGATATGAAAGAGTTTGTTATCCGTCTGGTATCCAAGTCCTCCTGCCAGGAGGTCTCAGAACATAATCCCTATATCAGACAACTTTTCATACTGATGGTCAAAAAAAAACAAACAAACAAACAAACAAAAGTCCACAGTGCGACCCCACGTAGAACTCACCAGGCGGCAGGGCGATGGTGATGTCGTCGAACAAGCCTTTTTCTCCTGCACTCTCTCCCCGGCAGGGCACAGCGTTACACAACCCCCCTACCCCCTGACTTCCGGCTCAACGGGCACCTTCAGCCGCGCGCTCTGACGTCACGAGGCCTCCGGGCTCGTGGTCGGTAGATCACCGTTGCCTTGAATCTCCAGCCACCTTGCGTGTTCTTTTATTTGCTTTATTTATTTATGCATTCATTTATTTGTTTTATTAATTAATTTTATTAATATTCATTTTATTTATTTATTTTGCTTATTGATTTCTGATTGATTGATCTTGATTGATAGACTGATTGATTGATTTGCTTATTTATTTCTTTTTTTTTTTTTTAACTCTTCATTTTTGTTATGGGATGGCGATGCATGATATCATCAGGTTAAAAGTGGGAGATCTTGGCTGTCTTCAAGAGGAGATTAGAATGGAAAATGCTTTATTATCTAACCATTATGGAAGTGAAGATCAGGATTGAACCCAGTCCCGGTCACTTCTCCAGTCATTTGTCGTACCACGGGCATACACTTCTGTCCTACAACATGTGGCCCTAACTGAACCAGGACCGGCCCCCCCCCCCCCTCTCTCACGACACCCTTGATCTCTCTTTCTCCGTGCTTCTCTCTCTCTCTCTCCCATCTCTCTTCGTCGTCGGCCCTACGTCTCTCTCAGCGCTTCCCCCATCTCGGAGATCTCTCTCCTCCTCATCCTTCTCGTCTCTCCTCGCCGTCGATTTGTTTCTGCTCTTTCATTCTGTCAGTCCTGCCTGCCTGCCTGTCTGTCTGTCTGTCTGTCTTCTGTCTCTCTCTCCTACTCCC
>JADBJO010034195.1:0-10000 GCA_016801955.1 Conus betulinus
TATCGCTGAGCCGAAGTTTTTGATCACACCATGAAGAGAGGAACAAAGGGGATTCGTTGTCTGGGCGATGAATAAACTAAATCGGTTTCTCAATATGTATAGTGACGGATTCAAAAATGGCTATTCATGTATCGACACATCTATACAATTTCAGGTTCTGTTAAATGTTGCTGTGTGATGTGGGTGTGTGTGTGTGTGTGTGTGTGTGTGGTGTGTGTTACGGGAGCGCGGCAAAGAGATGTGAGGAACGAGCGAGCGGAGAGGGTTGGCGAAGCCTATTATTGAACAGCCTAAAGAGCGAGGTGTTCAAGAATTTTTTCAGCATATCATTTATTCGCCATTCGATCTGTTCCAGCTGCTAAAACTGTTCGCCATACCCTATTTGTGGCACGTGTATGTAAACAATGTTGTATGCGCACTCTCCACATCTGCATTCCTTCGCGCAACGCGCGCGAACAACACACACACACACACACACACAACACAAAACACACACGCACACACACAACCACACACAACACACACACACACACACGCACGCACGCACGCACGCACGCACGCCACCACACACACACACCACAAACACACACGCACGCACGCACGCTCTCGCACGCATGCACTACCGCACGTTTCGCACGCATGCGCGCATGCACAATCAGTTGCTTGCTCACACATGCAGGCATGGACCGTACGTACACCACACACGCATGCACGCTGCTTACTCACTCGCTCGCACCACACACACACACACACCACACACACACACACACACACACACCACACACACACCACACACACACGCGCACGCACGCTTGCTTACTCACTCGCTCACTCACAACATGCACACATACACAGGCACACGCGCACGCGCGGCGCGCACACACACACAACACACACACACACCACACACACCAACACACACACGCTTGCTACTCACTCGCTCACTCAACCACCATGCACACAAACACACGCACACGCACACACAACACACACACACACACACAAACACGCGCGCGCGCTGCTTACTCACTAACTCACTCAAACGTACCACACACACATGACACCACACACACACAACACACACACCCACACACAACACACACATGCACCACACAAACACACACCACACACACACACACAACATACACAACCACACACACAACACACAGAGAGAGAGAGAGAGAGAGAGAGAGGAGGAGAGAGAGAGAGAGAGAGATACAGAGATCGGAGAGATATTGACTGACTGATTGTCTTACAATCTGTCCTTGTCATGCATACGTTATTTCAACACATACGATTCGTACTGACAATTCAACATATCAATATTGTAATGTAACTCTACAATGACAAACAGACTACTCATAAATGTAACAGTGGCATGGTGGGTAGTCAACTGCGAGAGAGAGAGAGAGGGGAGACAGACAGACAGACAGACAGACCAGATAGACAGGGTGGGGATGGTGGGAGGATGGGGGGGGGGGGGGGGGATTCAAAACACGATAGAAATCAGAACCTTAGATAAAAACAAAAAACAAACAAACAAACAAAACAAAGCAAACAAACAAGAAAGAAAAAGAACGTACAGTGTTAAATCTGAGTTTAGGTCAATGGGTCCATTAACACTTTCGGTACGAGCACCCCAAATCGCTCTTCATACAAAGAGTCAGATGCATTCAGGTCTATACATTTCAGGTGATTTTTTTTTTCATTACTCATCCATATGTGTGCATATTTTGTCTCATGAACTTTTACGTTCCAGCGGCTTGATTGGTGGTTGTTGAAAAATTTAGGCGATGCTTCCACATTTCAGTGAGATATCGCCGCTTTCTGTGAACTGTCGCTACTGAGCGACTTGACATATAAACTACTGGTGCACTTTGGAGCGGCCATTGTTACGTGAAAATCAGGTTGTTACGCAACGGCGTCACTTCACATATGACGTCATGTATTATAACGCTTCAGTTTTTTCATGTCAAGTCCAGACTTGTCCACGTTTCACGTAAAATGTTGTCGCAGAGGTAAAATGTAGCGTGAAAAACTTGCCAGAACGGCCAAATTCTCGAAAAAAAAATTATTTCCTGCGGTAATATTTTGTTACACAAATACATTGGTGTTTATTCTTGTAATGTTGTACTTAGTGCTGATTTTTTTTTTCCATTGCTCATCCAGCATAGCACCGCAAGCACGCTGGCAAATGTATGTGTTTACATCAATGCATTATTATACTTATTTTAAGGGTACTCAATCTATAACCATGCTGATGCAAAACAGAGAAACGGTAGTCCAACGAACGGGGCAAAGCATGTTCACTTACTTTACATTCCGTATTTCAGTACATTCAGTATGTAAAACATATTTTTATTCACCCGAGATAGCGCTGCGAGCCAATGGACAAACATGTGACACCTGTATATAAATTTGTTTGAAGAAGCTCACAAACGATTAACTGCGACCATCTTTTGTTTTTGTCATCCTGCCGAGAGTAAATCAAAAACGAGGCAAACGTTTTGACTGTGAAAGTGGGATTGCAGCTACATTTCATACAGAAATATTTGGTCGCACATCCATATTTCATAGACGTCAATTTTTGCACGAGAGGGATGACATGAAATTTTGGTTGCAGTCATTTTGCAACAAATTTCACTGCAAGGAACGGTAAACTGCAACATATTTTGTTTGTGATCCTGCCGTGTTTAATTCAACAACGGTGCAAGCGTTTTACTATGGAAGTGGGCTTGCTGCTAGATTTCATATGAAAATATAGGGTCGCACATGAAATACATGGTCGCACATCCATAATTCATAGATGTCATTTTTTTTTTACCACGAGAAGGATGGACGGCAGCGAGTTTTTTTTTTTCACGATGAAGATGAAAAACCATGCCTGCTGCGCCCTTAATTTACGTGGATTTTACCGTGCGTTTGAAGTCCTCGTGGAAAAATGTGCACTGCGGTCATGATTCACGGCGTCAATATTTCGTACAACACCGGCATAGGTTACAGGGAAGAAAGACTGGGGAATCTGGAAAGATGTGGAATTTCAATGATACTGATAGCAGCCTTTTTTTCTCATAAACCCATCTCCGCTTACAAACAGTCAAAAAAAAACGTTTTTTTTTTTTTTCAGTGATTATTCATTACCTCCTCTTACATTTTGGAAGTTACGATCGTAACCTTTCATCAGACAATATTCTGTAGAAGGCAAAGCAATCCTTGTTGGCTTCAGCCACCTTGTCTTGATCATGATCTCGATCTAGAACATGAAGCATCGATGATTACATCATCAGTGACGTAGCTTTTATTTGTGCTTTTTGAAGGAAATCCAGTTTCCACTGCAAGGGATTTGGAGGCGGGGGGAGGCGGGGGGGGGGGAGGGGAGGGGAGGAGGTGAGGGTGGCACTGAAAAGGACGGGCTGGAAGTTGGGGACGGAGGAGCAGGGAGAGGTAAACGTCCTCCAGGATTCCCCTGGACTGTGTGCCACTCGCCAGACTGTTGTGTGACCTCACAGGAGAAAACAGGTCATCCTCCCAGAAATCAGGCCTCGCACCCTGGTTCAGATTAAAATGTGCAGTTTGATACTGTCAGTGATCCTCAAACAGGTTGCTGACCTCAGTTGATACGAGAGAGAGAGAGAGAGAGAGAGAGAGGGAGGCAGAAGGAAACAGACTCTCTCTCTCTCTCTTCTCTCTCTCTCTCTCTCACCCACCCACACACACACCACACACACACCCACACACACACCTACACACACAACACACAAACACACACACACACACACACACACCTACACACCACACACACACACCACACACACACACAAACCCACACACACACACACACCTACACACACACAAACACACACACACACACACACACACACACACACACACACCACCTACACACACACACACACCTACACACACACACAACACACACACACACACACACCACACACACCTACAAAACACACACAACACACACACACCTACACACACACACACACACAAACACACACACACACACACCACACACACACCTACCACACACACACACACACATACACACACAACACACACACAACACACACACACACACACACCTACACCCCACACACAAACACACCCACACACACACACACACACCACTCACACACACAACACACACCACACACACACACACACACAGAGAGAGGAGAGAGTGAGACACACCACACACACACACACACCACACACCACAACACACACACACACACAACAGCCTCTCCCCACTCACTCACTCACACAGCTGTTCCTCAGAGAGAGAGAGACAGAGAGAGAGAGAGAGATGAGGAGAAGAAGGATGTTGATGATTAGGACGACGAAGCAGCCTTTCCAGATTGGCAAGATCAACATGGAGTTCTAGTGGAAGAGATATTGGGAAAACAAAGCGAGGGGTTTCTGTTTGTTGGCGTAGGTCAATTGTTTTGAAGGATAAGAGATGGGAAGCTTGCAACCCTATATGTCTCCATGATCCTCAGAGAAACACGGACACACGGCAGCTGCACTCAGATATTCGGGGGTAGGTTTATGGGCGCAGTTGCCTTTGAGTATCGTATTTTTCTTCGCTAAAATAACAATAACATTGCAATATCGTCTTTATCACTCGATCACACTATAACGTATTCATCACAAAAAAAGCAGTCACACCGTTATGTCTTTTTTTCGTCACTGAAATTTCAATGGCATAGCTGTATCTTATTTATCATTAAAGTAGATGTCGCACTCTTAGACCTTCTTTGTCACTGACATAACGGTAACATTACAACCATCATCTTAATCACTAAAGCGTCAGTTACATTCTTATATCTTCTTCGTCATTTGAGTGAAAACATGCTAACTACATCTTCTTTATCACTAAAACAACAATGTTATTGGCATATCTCGTTCGTCACGAAAATAACAACCATATCATGGTTTTTCTTCGTCACTAAAAAATGACAATTATATCATTTTTTTTTTTTCGCATTTATAGTAAAGAATTAATATAATTATATCTTCTTTGACACTAAAATGATGATCGAACTATTACGTCTTCTCGGACGTTAGGGAGTGTGATTTGCAGTTATTTATCTATAGATTTGACAGTTGTGAGAAAATATCAGGGGGTGTAATTTGTAGTTTGTAATCAATAACTTTGTATGCGATGGGAAAGTATCAGGAGTGTGATTTTTAGTAAATGATCTACAGATCTGCAGATGCGTGGCAAATATTAGAGAATGTAATTTATGGTCAGTTATTTTGCTGACCGTTAAAGAGCTACATCAGGGTAAAATCTTATCCTGTCGTTAAATCTCGTGTATTTGTTGAATGTGTATTTCAGTTGCATTGCACTTGTTGTTGTTGTTGTTGTTGTTCAACTCTAAAACTCCTCAAAAGATTGCTTTTGGCCAGTTTTGCTTTGAAAGAGGAAGTGAAACATTACACTGACACTCGAATCTGCAACTTTCATGGAAGCCCACAACGCTAACCACTGAGCCACGGAAGATGTTTGTAGTTATATCCAGTAAGTTGGTGCCTGAGACATTCAAATATCGGGGTGATATCAATCTGCCGTTTGGAAGATGAGATATGTAGATCGAAACATCTACCCTCCCCCTGCTCCCCCCCACAACCCCAGTCCCCCCCCCCTTCCTCATCTCCTTCCCCATTTCCATCCTCCCCCCCCCCCCCCTCCCCCCTGCTCTCTCCGTCAATCTCCTCCTTTCTAATTCTGGTTCCACCAAGTCCTGCTTTTGGACGATGTCCGTTCCATCTCCCCTTTTTTCATGGAATATGCATTTCTTGCTGCATTTCTCCGCACCGTTACATGCGGGCCATCTTCCGCCATTCTTATCTGACTCATTCATCTCTGGCGCCACTCCGCCTCTTCATATTCCTGCGTCAAACGATCTGGAATCCGCAATCTGGGAACGTGCCGGGCAGATCAATCACTGTGTCGTGATTTGTGATCTGGAACGGGCGAGTCAGCTCTGGGGCCGTGAGGAGAGTGGCGTGGCCGGGGAGAGTGGCGGGGGTGTGCGTGAGGACGCCCTGAGAAGGAAAGCTTCATTTACTCATTACTGCTGATGTGAGAGAACACCCAGGGTCTGCTGTGCAGGATAATGTGTCTAGGGTCATGGCTGAATGCTGCTGGAAGTGAGTGGTGGTGGTGGTGGTGATGGTGGTGGTGGGATTCAGGGATTGAGATCATCACTCACTCTCTCTCTCTCTGTCTGTGTCTGTCTCTCTCTCCCCCCTCTCCCTCTCTCTGTCTGTCTTTCTCTCTCTCTCTCTCTCTCTCTCTCTCTCTCACACACACACACAACACACACACACACACACACCACACACACACACACACACACACCACACACACATACGTGTGCACGCACACACACACACACACACCACACACACACACACACACACACTCCATACAAAACACACATACACACACTCATTTACACACATTCGCACGCACACACATATACACACACTCACGCACGCACGCACGCGCGCACGCATGCACACACACACACACACACGCACACACACACACACACACACACAACACACACACACACACACACACACACACACACCTTTTTCCGTTCTTGGTCGTAACCCACTCTGCAGCTATAGTTTTTAAGACACCCCCTCCCCCCTCCCCCCTTTCGTTTTCCCTGCAACTGGAATATGAACGCAGGAGAAACTTCTTTGCAAACTGATTACTTGCTTTGTACAAGAATGCATGAATATCCCTCTCAACATTCCGTGGACAAAAACTTTGCTGGCACAGTTTATAAGTTGTTCTCAGATAGGGACATGCGTGTGTGTGTGTGTGTGTGTGTGTGTGTGTGTGTGTGTGTGTGTGTGTGATAGTAAAGGATGTGGAAGCGTCTAGAAAAAACAAAACAAAGCAGAACATGTCTGGATTATGCCTGGCATTGTCATTTTACTGCAATGGAACTGTACACGCTCAGTTGTACGTTATCACGGCCATTCTTCATCAGAGAGTAAGTACAAGTGTACGATCCAAACGATTTCAGAACGTATTCTTTATACTGACTTTTCCACCTTTTGCACAGGTTGAATAGGAGAGAGAGAGAGGGGGGAGTGAGAGAGAGAGAGGGCAGTGAGAGAAGAGAGAGAGAGAGGGCAGTGAGAGAGAGAGAGAGAGAGAGAGGGGGACGGAGACACACAGAGAGAGAGAGGAGAGAGAGAGAGAGAGCAGCATCATTCTCACTAAACATCCTTTCGATCTTGGGGCATAAAGTGAGAGGCGAACTCTCGAGTTCTGTCACTCAGAATATTCAGAAGAGTTTCAGGAATGATTATTAATGCTTTGCAAGGAGCATTCTGTGTGATCTAGGGCTCGGTTGATGTTTCCCCTTTCGTAAGATTATGCCACCACCCCCCCCCCCCCCTCCTCCGCATCCCTGCCTTACCCTCAACCATCCGCCTTCATTCCTCCCCCTCTTTTCCTTATATCATTACTTAAAAATTGCAACCGGGTGAGGAAGATGCAGCCGACGCCATCGTTCACTAAGCTCCCAGCAAACAAAGAGTTTTTGCTTCGTGTATTGAGCAGGCTTTCAAAGATTAATAGGATGTCCAGCAAGAATCATTGGCGGTGGGGATCTCTGTCTCTCTCTCTCTTCTCTCTCTCTCTCTCTCTCTCTCCTCTCTCTCTCTCTCTCTCTCTCTCTCTCTCTACTCTCTGTCTGCGCAAAGCTGCCCATTTCACAGACATCATACATTGCCGTCAATGGTGTATGGGCGGAGTGCTGGAGCTCACTGCCTGCCATTAATTCGGACCCATCCGCCGTGTACAATCCGCACGATGGGGCACCACATTCGATTAGTCGGACACACCCCTTTCCTTCCCTCATGTCTGCCCAGTGCTACAGAATAAAACTTCACCCATTTTTTTTGGTTTCCCATGGTTAATTCTCCAGTTTCTCTTGAAGACAATAGAACTTAAGGAGGTTGATGAACTGACGTCCACTGAAGTCTTTGCCTCGTCTTAGAAGTAGTCACTTGACCACTCGCATCGAGCCTCTGATGCACTCTTCAGGGATGCACGTGGTGCAGGTCTCTCCACAAAAAAAAAAAAACTCAGAGCATCCTTAACCACAAAACGTGTGGCCCCCACTGTCTGCTGTCTCCTCTTTCCTGTATTTTCTGCCTGAAGAGTCAAAGGAGACAACGCTTCAGGACTGCTACACTGCCATAGGATTTCCAGATCTGGTTCTCTGTAGTTGATGTAGCTCTGATGACAGTGGTCAAGTCATTTTTCTAGAGGCCAGCCGATTGTGAAGGCCACATCAGGACTAAGGACATTGGTGTGTTTGCTGAGGAAAGCCTGGGTGGGGTCAACTAGTTTTCGACCACGAGTAGCAATCATCAAAACGCTGAACAGACAGACACGGTAGTAAGTGCATCACTGAAGTGTATCAGATCCGTTTTTCAGTACAGCTGGAAGCTCAGCAAGGCTCAGTCTGGCGTGTCTGGCACATGGAAGACAGCTCTCCTGGCATGTCTGGCACATGGAAGACAGCTCTCCTGGCGTGTCTGACACATGGAAGACAGCTCTCCTGGCAGGTCTGGCACATGGAAGACAGCTCTCCTGGCATGTCTGACACATGGAAGACAGCTCTCCTGGCAGGTCTGGCACATGGAAGACAGCTCTCCTGGCAGGTCTGGCACATGGAAGGGACAGCTCTCCTGGCATGTCTGACACATGGAAGACAGCTCTCCTGGCATGTCTGGCACATGGAAGACAGCTCTCCTGGCATGTCTGACACATGGAAGACAGCTCTCCTGGCATGTCTGACACATGGAAGACAGCTTCCCAGGCTGTCCAGTAAGACTCCTGGTTGTCAAGTGACAAGGACTGGTGATAAGGGACTGGTGATAAGGGACTGGTGACAGGTAACAAGAGGACAGTGTGGCAAAGGACCGGTGATTAGTGACAAAGGACTGGTGATTAGTGACAAAGGACTGGTGATTAGTGACAAAGGACTGGTGACTAGTGACACAAAGGACTGGTGACTAGTGACACAAAGGACTGGTGATTAGTGACAAAGGACTGGTGATTAGTGACACAAAGGACTGATGATTAGTGACAAAGGACTGGTGATAGAGACAAACAACTGATGATTAGTGACACAAAGGACTGGTGGTTAGTGACGCAAAGAACTGGTGATTAGTGACGCAAAGGGACTGGTAATTAGAGACACAAACGGACTGGTGATTAGTGACGCAAAGGACTGGTGATAAGAGACGCAAAGGACTGGTGATTAGAGACACAACGGACTGGTGATTAGAGACACAAGGACAGGCGATTAGTGACGCAAGGGACTGGTGATTAGTGACGCAAAGCACTGATGATTAGTGACAAAGGACTGGTGATTAGAGACACAAAGGACTGGTGTGTGACAAAGGACTGGTGATTAGTGACAAGGGACTGGTGGTTAGTGACAAAGGCCTGGTGATTAGTGACAAAAAGGACTGGTGATTAGAGACACAAACGACTGATGATTAGTGACACAAAAGGGCTGGTGATTAGTGACACAAAGGACTGGTGATTAGTGACGCAAACCACTGATGATTAGTGACACAAAGGGCTGGTGATTAGTGACAAAGGACTGGTGATTATTGACACAAAGGACTGGTGATTAGTGACACAGAGGACTGGTGATTAGTGACACAAAGGACTGGTGATTAGCGACAAAAGCCTGATGACAAGGGGCTGGTGATTTAGTGACAAAGCACTGGTGATATGTGACAAAGGATTGGTGATTAGTGACAAAGGACTGTGACAAAGGAGTGGTGATTAGTGACAAAGGACTGGTGATTAGTGACAAAGGATTAGTGATTAGTGACAAAGGGACTGGTGATTTGCGGAAAGTGACCTGCGTCTGGTGACAAGGATTTAGTGACTAGTGACACGGGACTAAGGAATGGGGTTAAGGGACTG
>JADBJO010034196.1:0-13750 GCA_016801955.1 Conus betulinus
GAGTGGCGGGGTGGGCGGGGTGGGGTGGACCTGGGGCTGGCTGCGGGAGGGTCTGCAGCGGGCTTGGGTCGTATGACTCAGTCTGACGACGTGCTAGGTGCCGCTGTGGACATTCTACGAGTCAATGGTGGATGGTGGGGTCGGCGGGCATGGGAGTACGACAAACAAATCAAACGGGGTTAAAATCATAAACAGATACAAAAGCGGAAAGGTGGGGATAGGCGGGGACTGAGTCAGCAATTCAAGCGGGGGTATCCCGCTCTGGACGCGAAGGCTATCGCTGAAAAACAGCCCAGGTGGAGACACATGGCAAGTGGGCTATTCCACATATATGGGCGCTCCACCCGGACGACGGCCTGATCTGTGGAAAGAGGCACTTACGTGGCAGACTCTCCCGAGTGAGCAAATCATACTCTGGACTGAGTACTGAGTGTTTATCAGAGGACCATGACCGACAGGATGGACGTCAGAGCAGCGAAATTCACTCCAGAGAGACGTGAAGGGTCACAGGACGCGCGGCGTCTGGGTCGCCAGGTGTGCGGTGGACGTCATACATATATCCATACAGTAATGTATCGCAGTATCGTCGGCTGCACATACGTAGGTAGAGCAGATGCAGAAATACTTCCACTAATGATGGACAGGCACGACAAGATGGGGGGCGTGGTCACACGGTCAATCATGTTCATCACCACACACACAACTACTGCAACATATATTATATAGTATATAGCTTCTGATATTGTATAGGGGTAGTGTTCGTGATACGTGGGGTACATACCAACTGATTCGACCAGAGGTGCTAGTCGCCTTCAACGTGCGCGAAAAAAAAAAAAAAAAAAAAAAAAATGGAGTGAGCTTTAATTTGGTCTGTCTATAATAATATATAGGAGATTAGATCGGACGGAGGATGAGTAGCAAATAAAGCCGGAACACTTTCATTTTATAAACCACGGAGCATTCGTTAGTTGCCCTTTGAAGGTAGGATGATGATGAGCCGACTGCAGATGAAAAAAGGAAAATAAGAGAGAAGAAAGAAACTGACGGACTAGAACAGTTAGTCATTTTTTTCTTTGTTTGGATGTTAGTCAGTAGAATCTAATCTCTCGGCCGATTGATATATCGAGGAACGACATAACGACGACAATAGGAGGATAACGGAAGATGCAATAGGGAGGGGGAGAGGTGGATGTAAATAAGAGGAGGAGAGGAGGAAGAAGGAAAGGAAGGGGATGCTATGGAGGAGGACCCCCTCAATTTCTTCATTATTTCAATGTCGCCTCCACTTCTTATTCTAAGCGTATGCTCATAATCTAGTTTTATACTCATTGGTACGGGATCACTGGCGTTCATAAACTTACATACGCCGAGAGGGTTCCAGCGAGAACTCCCACAGAAAACAGCTCAGCTGGGGGGGGTGGTGTTGGTTGGTTTCCACAAGGGCTCGGCCATCTTTCCCCCCCGCCAAGGCACCGGGGCCGACCACCAACCGACAAAATGGGCCCCCCCCGCCCCAGCACCCGCGCCCACCCGCCGCTCATGGCGAGGTGCAGGACGAGGAGGACCGACAGGGCGAACACCAACCCCCCCTACTCCTCCTCTCCCCCCCGTCGCCGTCCGCCGCCCCCAGCTTGTCAGCCACTTCACCTCGACTGCCAGTTCGCCCACCCCACCCCGCCCGCCGCGACAACAACCTCACCTCCCTCCATCATCACCACCCCTCCGCGCCCGCCTTCCGCCGCTCCGGTTCAATCACTACCTGTATCACCACCACCGCGCCAATTCCCCCAATACTATTACCGCCGACGTCAGCAGCCGACGGAGCCGCCCCAATAACTCTTACGGCACCAGCCGGTTCTAGAACCCGTCTGCGCGTGCCACTCTCTGCGCCTACGACGGAAGACTTCGGCTGGGCTTGTGACGTCACACGGGTACGGTGTCCGGACCGGGAGAGCTTGCTGCTGAACCAACCGACGTCCACTCTGAACACTTCTGAGCCCCACTGTGTGCCCCCACCAACACAATAAATCAGAGACTGCCACGGAGTATCCAAAGGACTGATGATCTTCAATTCAACGTAGTGTGGCCAGACTTTCGAATGCCGAAAACGTAAACCACCGACATCCACTTTGAAGAAACTCAGAACTCGTTCTCTTTCGCGATGACACAAATGCGTGCCTCTGCTTCTGTTCCCGCCCCGGCGCAGGGTACTACTACTTTCTTAAATCTTTCTCTACTTTCTTTGGTCCCTTCTTCGTTCGTACTTTCTTTGCTTCTTCGTCGACCGATGACCCTTAACCAAAACCGCCTTCGGCTGTGTGCTGAACTCTTTACCTATACTTGAACCTGGCGACTTCACGTGCCGACGACGATGTGGACGGGGGCCCATGCTCATTCATACGGAAGCATGCATTTCTGTTTCTGGGCAAAAATCGAAATCTGGAACATTGACGGTGACTTGCCTGGACTCATACACACATGTATACGCATAGCCGTAGTTTGGAGAACTGGAGTACGGAACCCGCAATTTTCTCCAACCCACCCCCCGCTCAACCTGACAGCCTGCTTCAAAAGAGCACGGGGTGCTGGGGAAGAAAACGACGGTGCTGTCCATCGCAGTTCCCTTCAGTACCCCGGGCCCCCCCGACGTGGGGCGGCGAGGTAAAGTGTTTTCAGCGGAGGCCTTGTCGCATGATGTTGCCAGGCTAGTAGAAATGTTGTCAGGCAAGGCCTAAAGTGTCGCAGGATGTTGTCCTTTCCAGGCTAAGGAAGGTTTGTCAGAGGCCGTGTCGCATGATGTTTTCCTGGCTAAGTAGAGTGGTGTCAGGGCCTGTTTCGCATGTGCCTGGCTAAGGTAGAGTTTGTCAGCCTGTGGTCGCATGATGTTTTCCCTGCTAAGGTAGAGTGTGTCCAGGGCCTTTGTCGCATGTTTTGTTACCTGGCTCAAGGTAAATGTGTTTCAGGTCCTGTGTCGCATATTTTTCCTCACTCTAAGGGGAAAGGTGGTCAAGCCTTGTCGCATGATGTTTCCAGGCTAAGGTAAATGTGTCAGGCCTGGTCGCGTGACTCCTGTTTTCCAGGCACAATCCATGCTATCTGACAGAACCCACCTTGCGTCTGGAGGGTGCCAAGGTTGAGTGGGGTCCAGGGCCGCCTGGATCCAGATTGGTTCCATGTCGACATTCTGGTCGTGAGGGGTGGTTTGGGGTCTATGTTTGTTGAAGTCCCCAGAAGCTGAAGGAGATATCATTTTGGACGCGAGCTGTTCAATTTGCAAACACCACAGCACATAGGCCGCCCAGTCCCCGTCTATGCGAGCCCCTACTAACACAACACACACACCACACCCCCACACACACACACCCCACACGAAAGCGAGTCAAAGTAGTTCTGTAATTAGATTCACACTCTTAAACTGCAACTTTCCCACCTGACCTCTCGTGCTCTCCATTGTTTTGAACGTCTTACCATTAATCCCTCTGTGCATGAGAAGATTGATGTTTGGTCTCGTTAACACTGCTCCAAAGCTTTGGAAAAGTCCACGAAAGGTGTACCCCCCCCTTCCTCCTCAGTCCCCTTTGTTAGATATTTCTGTACCATTGATGCAAAGAGAGATATTGTCTATGGTATGGTAGCCTTTCCTGAAACCAGCTTGTGCCTCTGGAATCTTCATCGGGTTTGTTTTCGACCAAAGAGCGAAGTTACCCTGCTGCTCATAGGAGTGAGGAGCTTGCTGAGACTGACTTCCAAATGAAATTCCTCGGCAGTTATCCACCTGTCTGGGGTTGTCCTTTCTTATGGAAGTGTAAATATGCGGCAGCTTTTGACCAGCTCTCTGGATAACAACCTTTCAAAATCTGATGAATGATGGATGTGCAGGAACTTAAGGAAACACTGTACATGGTGAAAAATTCAGCTGCCAACCCCGTCCAGGGGAGTTGATTTTTTTTTTCATCCCGGCCAATAGCTTGTCAAACGATTTCTTTAACGATGCTTTCATTATCCCTTCGCGGATTTCTGCATCGACAGTTCTGACACTGCGCATTGCGTGTTTCTTTGAGGTCCTTTAACCTCATCATGGAACCGTTGTCATCTCTTTCCAAATCGCATTTGAACAGGTTTTTGAAAATATTGAAACAAAGAATTGACAGAGATGTAATTGAATTCAATCCTGTAGATTTGGATGAAGTGAATGATTTTCATTTTTTGCCAAAAAGACTTTGAATTGTACATCCTCCACGCTTCATTTAGTTCCCTCAAACACTTGTGAAATTTGTGATCGAACTTGTTTTTTTTTTTACACAAGTGTTTAAAGTTCCTCTTTTGAATCAGATAACCGTACAGATCCTCGTAGGCATTTGTCTTTCTACAATATATTTAACTTGGAATATTTCGTTTGTTTCGACACTTCGTATCGCTTCATCCCACCATGGTGGTTGTGCACGTGAGTTTCGTACAGTCTGTTCTTGACCCAGTGCCTGAGCGTGACCCTCATTTTACTAGCCGCGTTTGCACGAAAGGAAAGGAAAAATTTCAACCTCTCATCTACAACCTGTTTGCAAATGCCGAAGTGAAAACGTATGAAAATAGGAATCAGCGTTTTTCATTCCTGAAGTCCGTGAAGTGATCTGCATGTTGTTCCTTCCACATAAGCCTGACGCCCTCTTAAAGGTTAATGTCATCCTCCCTCCCTCCCTTCACCATTCATTCACAACAAAAGGACGTTATAGGAGCAAAGTGGTCACTCAGTGCGGTTTGTCAATATACATATCTGCAACTATATCAAACATCGGAGTAGAGTAGGCCATAACAGTCAACAGTACTTTTAACCACGATTTGCCACGCACGTGATTATCCTTCACTGTCGCCGAGGTTCTGCCGTTCAGTGAATGCATACACCATAATCTCTACAAGTTCAATTGAATCTGTGTCCATAATTGTTTGTCCCTTTGTCTTTGGATTTCCGAAAAGAAGTGGGCATATCAATTAGAAATTCATCTAAGACGTGTAAAAAAAATCTACATGCTTATTTTCAGTATCTCGATCAGTGTCAGATAGCCCACTGTACGGGCGTTAAAGTCACCACACAGAAACCAGGGTAAGTCCGGATATTGTCTGGCAATTTCACTAAGAATGATTGTCCATATATCATACCACTCGTGGTCAGATCGTCCGAACACCACTGAATGCTCTGGGCAATATACACAAAGGCTGCCAGAACATCAAAAGCAGAAGTTAACCACTGGATGTTTGTCCACCTTTAGAAACACACACTGTCTTCGGCCCGCTGCTCTGCCAACTGTGCTTGTCTTTGTGCTATTGGCTTTTACTGTGAACACACACAGAAAATTCCACCTTTCTGTCTCTCTGTACGTGGTGAAAAATAAACATGAAAATCAGGAAATGCACATTCTATCCCTTCTTTTTTTTACACGAACCCAATTTCTGAAAAAGCAAAAACTTGAACTTTTCACAAAAGCATTTAACGACATATTTTTCAATTTTGTTTGACAAGTCTTGATTTCTTTCCAACCATATCTTGAACAACCCAGGTATGACGCGCCATTTACTGCTCAAATCAGTGGGCAGGGAGGGACAAAGAAAGTAAGGATGGGGTGGGCTGGGGCATAAAATGAAGCCTCCACCTTTCCGATGACCACCTTTGACCGTGACGATGTGGCTGTCCTGGTTGAATCACGACTGCATCGGCCTACGCTTCATCTAACTGCTGCGTCGTTTCCACCAGTTTTGTCAGTGGCAGGGTCGACACTGAGACTTGCCCTCTATCACCAGAGTCATCAAAACGCAGGCAACGCGCGCGTTCCCGCCTGCTTGGCCTCCTTCAGAACGGCAGCAGTCTTCGGCGTTTCTCTCTCACCCGGGGCCTGAAATCCTCGGTGATGGAGACAGCAGAGCGCCTGTCTTTCATTGTTCTGCTTTCAGTCAGGATGGACTCTTTCCTCTTTGTATTTCTCAAAAGAACGACAATGGGGTGGGGTGTGCCTTTCCTCCTCTCAGTCGATGGGCATCGTTTCGATTTCCCATCGTCCCTCCCTAATTTCTCCTCCAGCACAGACTTGACGGCGTTTTCAACAGTCCTCCCAGGTCTCAGTCCCTTCCCCACGGCGGGGGAGACCATGGATTTGATGGTTTTTTTCTTCTGCTCCGTCCCTCCAGGTCGTCTAGTTTGACTCTAGGCGTTCCACTTTTTCTGTAAGTTCTTTGTTTTCTTTCATTACATCGGCTATGTCTGTCTGAATGTTGTCCATTTGTTCCTGTGTAGATGCATGCATGCTGTCCTTTTTCTGATCCAGTCTGTTCAGCATATTCACAACATCAGCAGCAATGGTCGACTCTGAATCGGAAGAAGAGTTCCGTTTGTTACCCCTACATGGGACTGGTATGGTTACCCGTCAGAGACGACTGTTTTGAATTTTTTTTAAGTGGGGGGTCCTAGGCTCAGTTCAACGTCGCCATATATGAAGCAGAAAGGCGACCCCAAAACACAAGTGCCACTGCCATTGCCTCACGACCACCGGCACGCATCACACGACCTCTCCTGGCGGCCTTCTCCTGTGCGCGCTGGCCACATGAAATGTTTGAAACGTCCAGTAAAACGAGCCACAAATGGCTCGAAGCACAAGGGACTACTTGACATGTTTTTGAAAATGGATTACCACTTATCAAAAAATGGTTCTTCAGACAGAAGACCTGCCGGCAGGTGCTGTGTTTAAAATTTTTTTATACAAAAATCAAACTGATACTTTGGTATGGATCTGAAATTCTGGGATTCAAAAAATCGAGACTATCGAAAAAGTACGAGAAAGGTATGCAAAATATTGTTAGGAGTGGGCAGAGACGTAAAGAATAATAAGGCACTGGGTGACTGTGGCAGGTGCCCAGTCTACATAGATGCCTATATACGTGTTGTCAAATACTGGTGTCGCTTACTGTCTTTACCCGACGATCGTTAACCAAAACAGTGTTACAATATGCTGTATTCACATGATAGGGTCAGGGAGATGCAACTGGGTCAGTCATGTTTCGAAAACTGCTATGCAGTCAATAGTCACTGTTAAGAAATGAACAAAACTGAATGATTCTGAGTATATTCCCAGGGATTTTTTTCCCATTGTTAAAGAATGACAAAAGTCTGAATGATTCTGACGTATATTCCCAGGGATTTTTTTTTAAACCATTGTTAAGGGATGAAGGAAATCTGAATGATTCTGACGTATATTCCCAGGGATTTTTTTCCCATTGTTAAGAAGAATGAACGAAAATCTGAAAGATTCTGAAGTATATCCCCAGGGATTTTTTTTTTCCCATTGTTAAGGAATGAACGAAAATCTGAATGATTCTGAAGTATATCCCCAGGGATTTTTTTCCCATTGTTAAGGAATGAACAAAAAATCTGAATGAATATTCTGAAGTATATCCCCAGGGATTTTTTTTTCCCCATTGTTAAGGAATGAACTACAATCGAAAGATTCTGACGTATATTCCCAGGATTTTTTTTAAACCATTGTTAATGGGATGAAGGAAATCTGAATGCATGATTCTGACCGTGATATGCCCAGGTGTATAACGGGGGAAGTGTGATGAGGGCACGCAATAGGACAAGGGGACCTTGAACAATTAGATTCTTTCTTATGTTGACCTATCTCTGATCAATGGACCATTTTTCTTCTTTGTTCAAGGCGAACAGCTTGTCTGGACACAACACAGACGTGTACTGATAAAGAAAACGACGGAGGAATTAACGTTGGCTTGGAGTCATCGGTCTGCCCAAACAAGAAATTGTGATGAATTATATGTTAATGTTCAAAACCTGTTTGTGTTCAAAGAATAGCTCAGACAAGCCGGGCAAGATATGATTCACACACACACCACACACACACACACACACACACACCCACACCACACCAACACACACCACACACACACACTCTCCTCACACACACTCCTCTCTCTCTTTCTCCTTCTCTCGCTCTCTTCTCTCGCTCTCCTCTCGATCGCTCTCTCTCTCTCTTTCTCTCCCCCTCTCCGACCCCCCCGTTCTCGGGCCAGCCCCACCAGCCGCTCTCTTCTCTATCTCTCTCTCTCTCTCTCGGTTCTGACGCAAACACCTAGCACACAACACCCACCACACACACACGACACACACACCCAGGGCACACACACACACTCGACAGAGAGAGAGAAGATCGAGAGAGAGAGAGAGAGAAGGAGAGACAGACAGACGCCCGCCGACAGAGAGAGGGATGAGAGAGAGAGAGAAACATTGGTATCATTTCTAAATTGTCTTTGTTCGTGAAGGCACATAAACAGATTTAGGGGTTAAGGATACAGGTTGAGAAAATAGAGAAATTGAGATTAAACATTGATGTTACGACTTACTTCGCGCGCAGAACATAACAATATATTTCCACCCAGAGTAGCAGAAGCAATCCTAAGCGAATTGCAGAGCCAGACACGTAGATGAACTTATGACACCCTTACAGTCTTTGGGGAAATGTCTGGTGTCTTTCATTTATCCCCCCCAGCTGTCAGTGTCCTCGTGGGTATTACACCACCTCAGCTTAGAGGACAAGAGGTCTATGGTTCTGAATCTTCCAAAAGACTTCCAAAGATTATTGTTTTTCCTCCTGACCTTGGAAAGATGTACAATGATATGGACTGCATTGATACTTATCTTTATCATGTTTTCGTTGAGTTGTTTTTTTTTTTGTTTGCTTCATGGTGGAGTGAGTGACAGAGGAAGGGGGGGGGGGGGGGGGGGGTAGGTATGACTTTTTCATTTAATTGAATTCGTAATTGTTGATGATTTGCTTCTTTTTAGTGCTTTTTGGATCGTCCGAATGAATTGTGAATTTTAATGTTTGGTTTTCATCCTGTCGTGTCTTGCCTTTCGATGTCCTGTCTCTCTGTCTGTCTCTCTCTCGATCTCTGTCTTTCTGTCTCTCCTCTCTCTCTCTCTCTCTCGCTCTCTCTCTCTTTGTCTCTGTTTCTGTGTCCTGTTTTGTCTGTTGTTTGCCTGTCTGCCTGTTTTGATTCTTCTCCTCTCTCTCCTCTCTCATCCTCTCCCTCTCTCTCTCTCTCTCTCACGCACGCGCGCACGCACGCACGCACACACCAACCACACACACACGCACACAACACACACACACACACACACACACACCACACACACATTACTACGATATTTGCTACTCTTTTTTTCTTTCTGACAAACACGGGAAGCGCGGAAAAGAGTTGCGATGACTGGGAAGTGCGCGAGGAGAGACGAAGGGGTGAGGCATTTTTAGGTCTCAGGCATTCAGCCAGTCTCAGGGCAAGGAGTCCGCTGTCTTCCATTAATCTATACTGGTTGTTGGTGAACTTGTGGATATTACGCACAGCTTGGAGAACAAAGATGTGCGCAAGTCCCGTGTGTTCAGATCTGAGGAGAAAGACTGGTTTTGTGGATTTCGTACATGCTTCCCACAACATGAGATTTTTTTTTTGAATTGGTGATGGCACGTTGGGTTCTTGTGTTTGTATAGGGGGAGGGAGTTGGGGGCGAGGAGAGGAGGCATGAGGGAGGGGGAGGGGGATGGTATTACTTGTTCATGTTCCGTTGAAGAAGGTAGCTGCGTGGAAGAGTTTTTCTTGTTTCAGGAATGCGTTTCACAACCGTGAGTTCAATATTTGTGCTTTTTGTCTGGGTGGGGTACTTGTGTTGTCTGTCTCTGTTGGTTTCTGGGTGCGTTTATTGATATCTGGTTCACTCTTCTGTGGTCCTGTGTCCCTCTCTCTCTCTCTCTCTCTCAAAAGGTCTCCTCTCTCTCTCCTCTCCTCCTCTCCCCCATCCCCCCCCCCCCCCCCCCTCACCAGACCACTCATCACACAAACACACGCACAGAGAAAGAACAGACGACCCAGATAATAACAAGACAGACAGACAGCCAGACAAGACCAGAACCAGGACAGACAGAGACAGAGAGAGAGAGGGAGGAGAGATGAGGACGGGGGGAGGACGAGGCGAGAGAGAGAGAGACGAATGGAGCACGCCACGCTGAGTTCCCTGTGGCTAACCTAATTTTCGTTCGTAGCTAGGAACGGTGCGGGACAAAGAGAGAGTGGCTGGGCGAAGGGTGCCTGGGCATTAGGGATGGTCAGAGATGAGAATGTAGAAGGGGGATGGAGGGAGTGGGTTAAGAATGGAGTGTTTTACCAATTAGTTTCACGCATCGGAACATATGCAAACCTTTCACAACCCCAGAGTGCAGAGCGAAGCTATCTCCCATGTACCGAGCGAATGTGCGTGCCAGACACCAAGCATGAACTTGCTGCTTCGCTAGTCTCCGGGGGGAGAGTCGCTGTCTGCACATTGTCCACCGACTGTCAGTGGTCTCATGGAGTTTACGATCCCGCCTTAGAACAAGAGTATTACAAGTCTAATGTTTGAATCTTCGAAAAGAATATTTTTTGTTGTTGGTTTTTTCCTTCTGGCTAGGATTACAAGTATATGGTTTGAATCTTCGAAAGACATAATTTTTTGTTGTTGTTGTTTTCCTTCCCCTGGGCTAAGAAACCCTCCCATAATGGTGGACTGTTATTACTGGTTGTTTGGTTTCTTAGACTTGGACGGTTAGATGCTCCACTGGGACGTCTTGCGAGCATGGAGAGCAGTCAAAGCCTCGGAACACTGTGCACGGTCCTCAATCCATTTTGCTTGATGTCGCTCCAGGTCACTCTGTCAAACCAGTCTGAGGTCTCTCTCGCACTGGTCTGTCGCCAGCTGCATCCATGGGTATGCGTACCTCTTTTTCTCTGGCCTGTCGGGCTGGGGGGGGTTCCATATAGAGTGCTCTGGTTTGCAGGTCTTGAAGAGGGTAATCTCAAGACAGTGACCGCCGGGGGCGAGGCGAAGCGCCGTCATAGCGGTGATGATTGGTTACACGGGGAGCTGGTTAGGAACCTCTCACCTGACATTTTCCGCAGTTGTGTATGAGAAAGAATCGAGTACCATGGTTGATGCCCAAGATCTTACGTAGCACCTTTGGTGTCCAAGGAGCGTCGAGTTACTTTCCTCCTGTGTGGTCTTCCGTTTGCTTGCTTGCTTCGTTTTTAGAATGCGACATTGATTGTAGTGAAACGGGTCAATCGTGTTAGGTTCATTGTTCAGTGTAACAGTAATCGTTGAGCATTGACTTTGCTTTTTATTCCCCGCCCTTTTTCGAATCATGTTAATCAACTGAATCAGTTGCTGTCTGTATGTTTTGGTATTGTTTTTTTGTCTCTTCTCCTGTTCGCAGGTGTCTTTAATTTGTCGCTTGCTAGTCTGCTTAGTATTGCAGTGTTCAATGTCCTCTTTTTCCCACGCTCCTTGTGTCTGTCTGAATGTTGTCTGTCCTGCGTCTGCCTTCTGTCTGCGTGCTTTCCGTCTGGTCTGTCGCTGTCTGTCTGCTCTCTCTCTCACACACACACACACACCACACACACACACACGCACACACACACACGCACATACATCACCTAATAATAGATTAATCGCACGTCTATGACGAGAGGAACCGAAGAAGAGAGGATGGGAGAGGAAGGTAACAACATATTTCGTAAGGACAGCCCGATACAATAAGAATAAATGTCATACACACGCGCAGCGGCGCGGGCGCACTACGATGGTGTCTTGGTCGTTCACCGGGCCGACATCACCCACCCCCCACCCCCCAAAGCGCAGTAGTGTCTCAGAAGTGAGTTATATATGCTGCGAAGTGTTGTGGTAGAAGGGACTGGAGCATAAGGGGTTTAGAGGAAGCTACGAATGGATTGGCCACCGCTTAGTTTTCGGCCGTCACGCATAATCCCAAACAAAAAACATAAAGTCCACAAACGGCAATGAGTGTCAGTGTTGAGGCATCCGGCCTTGGTCCTGAGCGGATGGCATTGCCAGACACAAAGACTTAGTATTTGGTTATCCTCCTGTGCCCTGAGCGGATTCAGTGTGCGCAGACACAAAGAATGAGCATTTGGTTAGTCTGCGCTATGGAGTACCTGACTGGATGGCAGTGCGCAGACACAAGATGAGCATTTAGTCTCATCCTCCTTGTCGCTGGGGCTGAATGCGAGTGCCGGCACGAAGATGAAGTACTGCACTTGCTGACGGCGCCGTCCTGTGGTAAAAGAGTCGGCTACCTTGGATGAGCTTGCATCGTGTGGTAACTTGTTGGCCATTAGACACTATCATTGAGGAGCCACTAGGGGTGGACGTAGGATGCGAATGGTTCAAATCTCAGAAGAACTTTTTTTTTATCTCTTTCACTCCCCAGTCCGTAGAACGGTGGGACTGGATCCACGTTTTTGTTGTTATTAGGATGGATGTAGGGAGTGTTACGCGCGCGCGCCTCACACACACACACACACACACACCACACACAACACACCACACACACACACCACACCCCACCACCACCACCACCACCACCACCAGCCACAGACAACACACACTCTCTCTCTCTCAGTTTTCTCTAGTTTCACCCAGCCCACCCATCACACGAACGAAAAAAAACGCAAAAGTAAAACAATCGAGAAAAACATATCGAAAGTTGGGCTAGATTCGGTTATTTTTTGTACTCATTTGCAAACTCCCACATCTATGGGGGACGCATTACGAGCCAACACACCCACACACACACAACACACCCACACACACACACACACACAACACGCCCATAGCAACACCCACACACACACACGCAACACACAGTGACTGCCGTGCGGTTCGAGCGGAAGTTCCTTTTAAACAGAGAAGACCCGATAATGGTCCAATGGCCAGGAGATGTGTTGTAGGACCAGAGTCATTAAGGGGGGGGGGGAGAGGACTTTTCAAGTAAAGATGTTACCGAGAAACTTCAAATCACGCATACACACACATAAACCTTTCCCCAAGGCCGCGAGTGCAGAATATGTAGCTTCGCCTCTCTGAGCAAATTCCGGGAGTGGCCAGACACCAAGATTAACCTACTGAGCAGGTTCCTCCACTCTCTGTGGGGAGAATTCTACGGTCTTAACTTGATCTAGTAGGGGGTAAATTCTAGTACCCTTCACTATTGTACAAGTTATGATTGAAGGTCCATGGTTCGAATCGTTCCAAAGACCAGGATGTGTTACGGGAGAGGGGTCGCTATAGTTTCGAGTTTTAACTTAAACAGATTTTTGTTTTTTTCCTTCTAGCTTCAGCTGGGGTCGGCGGACACAGAAGCTTGTAAGTCTGTGGTTCGAATTTCCAAAAGACAAGATTGTAAGTCCGTGTTTCGCAATTAAACAATAAGAATTATTTGGTTCTTCCTCCTCTAGGTGCGTCAAGAGGTGGGTCTGCGTGTACTGGTGAGATGGGAGGGAGAGGGGATGGTGTGGGGTGGGGGAGAGTACAGGAAGACACGCTATGGTTGTTGCATTGTTTTATTTGATTTCATTGAGGAGGTGAGGAGGTTGTGAGTGACTTTGTCATTTAATGATACTTTTTGAACCGGTATACTTTGGGGTGACTTGTCATTATTTAAGATCCAGCTTTTTGGGGAACCGTGATACTAATTTGTGTTACTTGTCATTTTAAGATCCTTTTTATGAACGACGTGATAGGTTGGGTGACTTGTCATTTATAAGAACTTTTTGGACCCCTGACTGAAGCGTCCTGCCTTTGATGTTTGGGTTTAGTCTGGTGAGTCTGACTGTTTTGTTTCATTAATGTGATGTATTATAAATG
>JADBJO010034197.1:2500-5000 GCA_016801955.1 Conus betulinus
CGCTCCACCACGGTTTGTACGAACTCTAATCTTCTTCAGGGGTGTTCAGTCTTCATTGTCTCTGTGTCACGTGCGTCGACATGACTCACGATGGATCGACGTCATCCGATAGGGCTTATCGGTAGGTGTGAACGTTTTCCAATAAGTGTGTGTGTGTGTGTGGTGTGTGGTGGGTGGGGTGGTGTGTGGGGGGGGGGGGGGGGGCGGGGGGGGGGGGGGGTGCGTGTAAGAGAAGAGGAGAAGACAAAGGAAAACAAGATAATATCTATTCGTCAAGGTCATAATCCTGTAGACGGGTGATTGAGAGGGAGAGAGAGAGAGAGAGAGAGAGAGAGACAGAGAGAGAGCAGACAGAGAGACAGACACAGAGACAGACAGACAGAGAGACAGAGACAGAGAGAGAGACAGACAGAGAGAAGACAGAAGACAGACAGACAGACAGACAGGACAGACAGACGGACGACAGACGGACAGACAGACCGAAAGACAATCAGAAAGACAGTCAGAAGACACACGGTCAGACAGACAGACAGGACAGACAGACAGACAGACAGAAGAAGAAGTAGAAGAAAGAAAGAAAGAAAGAAAGAAAGAAAAAGTTAGGCAAGACACAAAATATTTATTCATAAAGGTCATAGCCCCAGAGGAGGGGATGTTCGACATCCAACAGGACTGAAAGACGGGCGGAGTGGGAGAAGCCGGGGACAAAACAAAAATCTTTACTCGTAAAGGCTGGAAACCCTGAGAAATGGTAGACAAAGAGAATAGAACCGAGACGCCGACAGGCAGACAGAAACAAGCCGTAACAACAACAATCATCATCATCATCATTATCGTCATATTATCTGCATCATCCTGTATTAAAATTGACATCAGACGCACTTAATTAGACACAGAGACAGAGAGACAGAGAGAGAGAGAGAGAGAGAGAGAGAGAGAGAGAGAGAGAGAGAGAGAGAGAGGAGAGAGAGAGAGAGAGAGAGAGAGTGACAGACAGACAGAGTGTCTGGATGGCTATCTTTATTTAGATAACAACATCAACAACACAAGCAATCACTAACTTTTTGTGCTTTTTTTTTAAAACATATATCTCTTTCAGAGGATTAACAGAAGAAAACGAAAAAAAAAGTATTAGATATATCTCGTCACATTCCTTCTGTTTTGAAAGCTATACACTTGACGAGTGCACGCAAACATAAACAAGTAATCCATAGTACTCCCGTGTGTTTTTTGTGTGTTGTTTTGTGTGTGTGTGTGTGTGTGTTGTGTGTGGTGTGTGTGTGTGTGTGTGTGTGTGTGTGTGTGTGTGTGTGTGTGTGGAGGAGTCAAAAGTACATGTGTGTGATTCTTCCAGACTTTGCCTCTTGTATTCCCGTAGCACCAAGACCAGAGAGCTGCTTGCAGGGCTTTTACACTTTTGACCAAGACTGTGTTAGTATGGAGAGTCAGTTTCGACAGCTTTTCCTGTCAATCAGAGGACGTCACGGCCGGACGATGTGAGCCCCACACGCCCCTCCCCTTCCCCATTCCCAGTGTCTTTGTGTCTCTCTGTCTTCTGTCTGTCTCTGTCTGTCTGTCTTTCTCTTTCTCTCCCTTCTCTCTCTCTCTCTCTCTCTCTCTCTCTCTCTCTCTCTCTCTCTCTCTCTCTCTCCTCCGTCTATCTCTCTCTCTCTTGTTGTAACGGCGTTTTTGCTAACGGAGAACGGTTTTGCTATGAGAACACCTCCAAGCCCGTTTGGAAATACACACCACCAGCACCATCACCTCACCCCGCCCCGAGGGTTCTAGAACTCTCTTCCAACCCATCCGGCCGATGAAAACATCATAGTCTGGCACCTGGCTTGAACGTCTGCTGAAGAGTTTCTTGATATTGTCCGAAAATGAAAACGCAGCCATAAAGCCTTGTGGAAGACAGCGATCTCTCCCCGCCCCCCACCTCCCTTGACCCCTCCCTCCTCCCTTCTTCGTGCTCGCTTTTTACAAACATTTCTCAGAAGAGAGTCCCTCCCTCCCTCCCCTGCCCCTCTCCCTATTCCCATCCTTCCGCTTTGAAAAAAAAAAAAATTCGGGCTGAGAGAGGACCCCCCAAACCCCCGGTTGGAAACCTCCCTTTTATGACTGATCAGCCCTGGACTTTGCTAAATTTTGTGTCTGTGGGAGAAGGGTGGGGGTGGGGGAGGTAGGTACTGATTGAAAATGATTACCAAAAAAAAATCCTTTTGGATCTCAAGCCCTTGAAGACAAGTTTATTGTGTATGTGTTGGAGATGGAGAGAATTTTAAACGGAAAGAAGCTGAATTAGTAACTTTGATTTTTTTTTTTCTTTCTTTAAACTTTGGCTTTGTTTTTCAACCCCTGTCTCTTGGGTTCCCAAATATGTCAGGCAGTTTGATTCGCCAGATTCTGTAACGTTCCTCGCTATTGGTAGAAAATGCCGCCGGTCTTCATCTATTGGAAGGGCGAGTGTCATTCATAGCGAGGATATCTATTGGTGACGTCA
>JADBJO010034197.1:10000-13750 GCA_016801955.1 Conus betulinus
ATTTTACACAATTCACGATTTGGGGCACCATGCGGTATCCTCCTGTATTAAGTCATTTTGAATGTCTGAATTTGTGTCTACCTTTCGTTGTTCAGGGGAAACAATCCTGGCGTAGCAGAATTGCAGCATGTATATTATTTCATGTATCAAAACACAGGTTTTAGCAGAGAGCTTGAACTGTGGTGGGGTTGGGGTAAGTGAACAGTCACTCAGTGGAAAGAAAGTGTGAGATGATTGTCTGGTGTTTATGTTTTAAAAGGCTGTTCACTGCAATTGGCAGGTCTTCTGCGTTTTAGCTTGGGGAAGGTTTTAAATAAACCGAAAATTTGCAATAACAGTGTTGGTTATTTTTACTATCCAATACAATAAAATTTATATAGAGACAGAAATATTTGCGAATAATGCCCGTTGTTCTCTATCATTTACTAGATGATGGTTATTTGGTGCTAAAAAAAAAAAAACCCTCAGGATTAATAAACATGGTACCGGGAAATGTCTGTGGAGGGTCATCTTCCCGTACTCTCCTCTCGCTTTCATTTTACGGTTTATGATTTACAGAATCATTCTCCATCCTTTCCTCTTTTTTGTACATTGCACAACATCATGCAAACTGCATCAGTTTCTTTTGAGTCAACCCGAACTACATAAAATGGAAAGAGCATCATCAAAAGGATACAACATCTTGTTATACATTGAGAGAGAGAGAGAGAGAGAGAGAGAGAGAGAGAGAGAGAGAGAGAGAGAGAGAGAGAAGAGAGAGGAATCACACAGCGGTTTCCAACACATCTTAGTGATTGTCTTGTGACGGTGAGTCAGTCTTAGTCATGCCGTGACAGAAATGTGATATCTTGTTGGCATTACCCATGCTTAGGCTACAACAGGTCGTTCCTCTGTGTGCCTGTTTTCACGGGGTGGAGAGGCGAGAGCAACGAACGGGGTGGGGAGGGGGGACGGAGGGGGGCGAGGGGATGGGAGGAGGGGATGAAGGGAGGGGGGAGAGGGAGAAAGAGCGGCGTGGGTGAAAAAGCCGCCGAGTGTGTAGAAGCTGAGTCAACGATATTACTTAAAAAAAAAAAAAAGAAAAGAAAAGAAAAAAAAAAAAAAAAACAAAACAAACAGTGAACTTTCCCGTTCATTTACGACAAACAGAAACACGCTCAGTTCCTTTCGGAATGTTGAAGAAGAACGTTATATGTCACACGACACATTTGTTTTATTTATGCGACATTTTTTACGACAATTTTCCGCAATGTTCCCGTTACCCCCATGGCCTTTTCTTTCATAGGACACCACATTACCCATTCAGTGAGCTTCTATCGACACAGGAAGTGTATCTTAAATAATGCATACATCACGTGACATGTTATTATGTACATTAAACGCCGTGGACGATCCGTATCATCGCCACATCTCTCTGTCCCCGGATATCATGCAACAGAGGGGAAATAGTGCAACCTGCTGGGCCAAGATTTAAGTTGGGCAGACAGGCTAGCGGACCTAGAGTCTGACAACATCTGATGAACAACATCTGATGAACATAATTATAGCAGTTGTGGTACTAACTGACCTAGCCAGCACGTAACAGGAATTAAGTACTACTAAATCACTGTCGAACTGGTTTCATAATGGGTCGGGTTTTTTTTTTTTTTTTTGTTTGTTTGTTTGTTTGTTTGTTTTTTGTTTTTACGTAAACAGCACCTGATTTCATATAACATATGTGACTTTTGTTTGAATGTAACAAAGAAAATGAGCAGCATCCTTACATTCAAAGTATCAGTCAAGCGCACGCTTGCATATGCAAAAAAAAAAAAAAAAAAAAAAAGACAGATTCCCATTATTTTTATCCGTTTTATCACTTATTTTCTGCTGAGCACGGCAATCATAGCGAAGCTTGAAAATGCGTTCATGTTCCCGAGACTCCTTTGATAGTGCAGATGGTAAAGGGCTGAAGAAAACCAAGTGAGTGACTTGATCAAGGCGCTCAGGGAGCAGCTGTTAGTTTGAGATTTCTTCCTGTCCAGTGATGACCAGGGCCCCTGATAGTGCCAGTACCAATAAGAGAGAGATCATGCTGATCAGAGCCCAGCCGACCGCAAAGGGCCATATCAGGGCTGTCAAAGTCAACTCTCGAGTCATCTTTGAATACCCCTCTTCCCCCCCCCCCCCCCCAAAAAAAAAAAAAAAAAAAAATCATCCTTACAACGCATTAAAATACGCCTTCTCAAATCACACTGAAGCTTTTGTTAAAATCTTTCTTTCCGTAAAATCTTAGATCAAATGTAAAATGTTATAATCTCTGTCAGAAATTCGAAGATCACATCAAATGGGACATCTCTAAACAAGGTTTTCATGGAGTCTGCTGTAAAGTGTTTGTGTCTCACCTCGTGCAAGTCCCAACACTCTAACCGAATATGTTTCACGGTGAGTGGAACATGACCATGGAATGCACCACAATGTTTCTTCATCTTGTAAAAGATAAGCGTAGATGGCCACCACAGATGGGGTGCATAGCTCCATAGTGTTGCTGTCTCTTTGTGTGAAATTGGTCATATATGATACGGCGTATGCAATCTGTCTTCCCCTCAAGAGGCGTCTATGGGGAATTATATCTCTCGATCGCTCTCTATCCTCTTCTCGTCTCTCTCTCTCTCTCTCTCTCCTCTCTCTCTCTTGGTCCTGTCTCGCTCTTCTCGTCCTGTCTTATTTGTGGGTCTGTATCTTTCTCTGTCCTGTCCTGTCTCCCCCTCTCCCCTCTTCATCCCTCTCATCCTCCCTCCTCTCGGTGCGGGCGTCTATCCTCTCTCCTCCATCTCTCTCTATCTATCCCTCCTCGCGTCTATCTCTCTCTCTCATATAATGAACATAATTAATACCCGTTTCATCATTTACCATCACCATGTCTATCACTATAATGTCTATCTTGTTCACCCTAACCCATAACCACACACAATGACTTACTGCTGACAGCCTGTGACCTCTCTTTTCTCTATCTTTCCAAACACTATATAACATACACATACACGCCAAACACACACACACACACCACACCACACGACAAAAACACAACAAAAACACTCAACACAAACACACACACACACACACCACAAAAACACCCACAAAATACGCTTGCCAAGTACTATTGACAGTAATCTTCTCTCCATAAGTAGGTCTCCTTACAATGAATGTATGCACGGGGCCCCCGGGGGGGGCGCGCGGTGTGTATATATGTGGGGGTGTGTGTGTGGTGGGTGTGTGTGTGTCGTGTGTGTGTGCGTGTGTGGTGTGTGTGGGTGTGTGTGGTGTGTGGTGGGGCTGTGTGTGGTGTGTGGGTGTGTGGTAAGTGTGTGTGTGTGTGTGGTGTGTGTGTGTGGTTTGGGTGTGTGTGTGTGTGTGAGTGTGAGTGTGTGAGGCCACGCGCGTATTTGGGAAGGAGTATATTGCAGAAGCAGCATTTTCACCTTCATTTCATTTTGTTGCACCGTACTCCGGTTTCTCCACACTCAACCACACACGCGCGCCGCGCGCGCGCGCACGCACGCACGCATCACGCACGCACGCATGGCACGCAGCACGCCGCACGCATGCACGACACACGCAGCAACTCACTCACGCACTCGCGCGCTCCACGACACGCACGCACGCACGCACACACAGAGAAGACAGAGAAGAGACAGACTACACCCACAGACAGACCACAGACAGACAGGCAGGACAGACAAACCGGCAGACCGGCGATAACTTCACATAAAC
>JADBJO010034198.1:0-13749 GCA_016801955.1 Conus betulinus
GGAGGGGGAGGAGGGGGAAGGGACGGGAGAGGAGGGAGACGGGAATGATGGCAGACAAGAAAAGCAACAAGAAAAAGGAAACAGAACGGGGAGGGGGAGGGAGGAAAAATAATTAATGCGGTCCAGACACTGACGCATTGCATGCCGCGCGTAGAGCTGTAGTTGTTTAAAGGAAGAGACCCGAATGATTTCTTAAACCGTCAGACTTTCTTTCTTTGCTTTCTTTCTTTTCTAGGCGTTCTTCTTACTGGAGATGAGGTGTGAGAGAAACAGGAGAAGGGACATCATTCCTTTAAACAAATGATTGAATAGCATTGTTTGCTACCATGTTGTCAGGTCTGTACAAGCTGAGGGCCTAGTACTTTAACATCGCTGCGAGAAGAACGAAATTGCGGGTTTGCATGTCACATCTAGAGAACTTATAATGGTGTGGTGGGTGTGTGTGTGTGTGTGGGTGTTTTGGGTGTGTCCTCCCACCCAGATGGCCATACTATTTCCTTATTTTTTTCCTCCTTTTTCTTTTATCCCCCCACCAAGCTGCCCCCGCTCTTCTTTAGTGTGTGATATTTGCAGAACAGGCGGCCACGTAGAGAGCGGGGAACCCGGGACAGGCATTTTACCGCGGTAAAGAAAGGAACATGATTGTGTAAAAGATCCCCTGACGGAGGGGAAAAAGGAATATAAAAAACTATTACGACAAATTCTCGGCCGGCAAAGTTCTGTGGAAAAACATGTCCGCTGTCGGTTAAAATAGCTGAAATTAAAATAAAAGCAGAGGCGGCAATACAAACGGGTGGGAGTATACTTTGGCGCGAACACGCTTCTCCAGCCGTAAGAGAAGGCGATTTTCATTTATACAAATCTGTTGAGGAGGCGGCAGAGGGCGGGGGCTGCCGGGGGCTACACGGCCTGGTTTTGTTATCACCATATTCACACAGCACCATCCTTCAAAATCGGGTCCTCTATTATTTGGTTGGTTGTGTGGTGTCCTAAGAAGATCAAAGATTTAAGAAAAACCTTTCATTTTAGCGAAGAAGAGAAATACAAGTCCTATCACGAACATTTTCAGAGTTTGTTTTTTTTGTTGTTTACAAGAGTCTTTCTTTTTTTTTTTGCTTTCAAAATCGCCTTGTGGAGGCAGCATTAGTTTCTTATGTCATGAGAAGTCGAGGCCGAGTTAAGAGGAGGATGGGATTATTTTTTGTTCCTTTTTCAGTTATTTTGAGCAGTAGTTAAATCGAGAGTAGGGTATCTATAAGTTTAAAAAAAAAAAAAAAAACCTGGGCAGTAAGCCGTGCTGGAGGGAGGGGAGTGAGACGGGAGAGAAGGACATGAGAAGAGAAAGGCCCCATTCATCGGAGCTGGAGATAATTCGGTTAGCCGCTGTGTCCGTTTTATGGAAGGACGAGACCACACACAGCAAAACACAAACACAGAACCCACAAAGCACACACAACACACACACAAAGACACAGGGGGGGCTGGGACAGAGAGTTGGTGGACAGACAGGCAGACAGCGACAGAGAGAGAGCTGTTTGCACGACAGCGAGAGGCTTAAAATCGAGGTTGGCGGAAAAGAGACAGGAGACTCCACAGTACCCCCAGCAGCGCCAAACCGACGCCAAGCAAAACAAGACTCCGGCCCGAGGAAGAACAAAGGGAGGTTGCAGGGATGATAACTCACGGAGCCCACCAAAGAGAGTTGGAGAGGAAGTTATGTGTATCCTACAAAACAGTCATTCTCCAAACGGTACCTTGCTGTACTCTCTACCCTCTAAGCTGGCCCTTCCAGGGTGTGGTACAGAAGCCAATTAACGCACGACGCGGGAACACCGAACACAGTAGTTTCCAGAGGCAGACAATGTCATTTCAAGAAGGAATTTTGACGGATAAGAATGCGATGTTTCGAATGTACCAAGTACGCGGGACGTTGAGTACCTATGGTGATAGTTTTTGGGGGAGAGGGGGAAATCATGACGGGTACCTTAAGGAAAAAAAACAAGAAAAAAAAAAAAAAAGAAAAGAAGAAAAGAAAACCTTTCTTCCTTCTAACCACCAATTAAGAAACATGATTTCTGTTTCAAAGAAGAAGAATCTGTGGTAAGGTTAGACACAGGAAAGAAAGAACTAGAACTCTTCTGAACACAAGCTTGCTGTGCGTTACGATGTCCAAATATGTAATCACCAAACTCTAATATTTGCTACTAGATTTCCTACTAGTGACGAGGTGTGTATGGGCGATAAGATCTTGGCCAGAAGACGACGTTCTGTGTGAGCTTCGCTCAGGAGTGAGTAAACGGCCGATTAAGAACCAACAATTTCATCTTTATGTACGCTCAAGTGACTGAAACGCTCCTAAAATAAATCCGTTTGCAAAGGGGTGGGTGAGGCTAGCTAATCGGATGAGTACGTGCGTAAGTCTGGGCGATGGGGGCGCACTGATGATTAAAAGACCACCATGAACTGGGTGGACAGGACTACATGCCCGGTTTCTCTTTCTTAGATATGCATAAATAGCCACCCATCATTCGATATCTGCCATCACTTCTTCTGAACGTGTTCGATCCAACAGCCAGATCCCGGGATTCGCTCACACCAACCAACTGGATCATGTCTAGCACATAAGAGTCAATGCAACATCATGGGGATTCAAAGTAAAACGAGAGGTTTTTTAAAAACGAGGAATCGAAACCTGAACCTGAACTAGAAGATCGAACTAAAAAAACTCACCGACTCTCAAATTCACAAAAGACGATTATTTAAACTGAACTTGCTTCCTGTGGTACCCTTAGCGGGAAAAAAGTACATGGACCCACGGCGTCCAAAACAAACGAGGATCTGGCTCTCAGCATGTGGTGTCGCATATGAGAGTCTGGCTGACCAGACTGTCGGTACACCCACCTCGAGACTGCGAGAAAATAGGTAAAGAAAAGACATGCCTGGCGAAGACCAACCGGGCCAGCAAGCTATGGCCGCTGTACTGAAATGACGTGACACACGGCCACACTACACTAGTGTCCTCCCACAGCACAGCCTGAAGATGGCCAAATCGGCGGAATATCCATATCCAACACCCCGTGTCGGACGTGACTGCCCGCCAGGCTAAATTGACACACTAACCGCCAGACCCTGTGGCTCCGAGGAGGCGAGATGGGCGGTCCACGACCTCTCGGAGCGCGAGCTGTGACAACTGTATGGAAGATCTGTCAGCGGAGGCATGGCCGGTCGACATCGACCAAGATTAAAAGCACAGCGTGTAATTCTGCTGAGTTCGGACTGCTTCACGCCCATTTAGTGAACTACCAAAACCAGCAACATGACTGCCTTACTGCTTCATCCCGACGGCCTCTTGGCTGTAGGAACAGGGAGGTTGCCAGGCTAAGCCACACTTTCGAAATCCATAAGGGATTTAGCCGTAAAATAGTTAGCTGTATCTCGCAATAAACACGGCGAAGAACACAGCAAGAAGTGTATTAAAAAACGAACACACCACAGAAAACAGAGAAACACGCCAAACAACCTAAAAACAAAAAAGAAGAACGGGAATCAACAGACTAAAAAAAGTTAAAGAAAGGTGTCTGGGTGCGCGAGGAGTGTGTGTTCCTTGGTACTGGTGTGCTTAGCGAGGAAACGACCTGACTCCAGCGGTGCGGCTCGCAAGATGGACACCAGGACATCGTGACACTGTCGAGTGCCGAACAGGCGTGGAGCCCGCAGGCAATGGATTCGGAGCCATCGATGTGCCCATAGAAGACTTGTCAGGGGTACCCCAGATTTAGGTTTGCAGTTTACACCCACAACTAAAACTCAGTTGAGCGTTTCAAAATGCAGGCATAGCATAACATGAACGTTTGAGGCCTAGCATGATTTTTGAGCCAGCATTATGAAGATTAACCTGATAAACCAGAGCTCAAAATACGGACCCCCGCACCGAACCTCTTCACCTACTTACAAGGCGCATACAGCTTGGTCAGAATCACGGCTCTGTGTATTGCAGTTACGTTTTCGTACCTTGTCGAGGCTAGGTGGAAGGTGAAACGGGTGTCACCGCTGCCCCTGGAACGGAGGTCTCAGTGGACTTAGTTGCTTCGACATGGAATCGTGAGAATACCTCCCTAATTTTACTCAAACTGTGTTGGAATTGTAGAAACTCATCATGCAACAATTTTTTCGTGAAATCGGGCTGTGCTTTTTGGCTGCACACTATAGTGCGTGATTCATCGTATATTAATTCTGACCTACAATGGTGTTTTTACCTACGCCTGAAACATGTGATTCATTCCTATTTACAAAGACAATCGCAGATGATCACCCCGTACAACTATACACCCCAAGACCGTCCTCCTCACACTGTGTGTTCCGGGACCTTTGACCTGTCCACACGGCGCAGACTACTCTGAGGTCGGTACCATCAAATTTGCTATATCACAAGATGGGAATCAACAACCGGCACGTTTTAAACTGCGCATCAATAGTGGATTAAATCCTCAGCGTGCGCACAAATTAAAAATGTCGTAAACAAAAAAGCGTGGCGCCAGTGCACAGTAGCGTTTGCGTCCCTGCAAAAATCGCCGTGATGGAACAAGTGTTGGAGATTAACATGATTGTGCCCGAGAGGAAGTTCTTTCAACCACATTAAGGATCTCAAGAAAAAAAGGGAGCACAAACATAACCCTCACCAGAATTCAAATACACCAAACCCAAGAAAGAAGAAGGTCCAAAAAAACTGGCCCAACATAAATGATTCGCGCGTCGGCCATTCAAGAGTCTCCACCCGGCGGCATGACGAAAGGCATTGGCCGGTTGCCTGTGCAGCTTGTCTGCCCTCGGATCCGGTTCTTGGTACGCCTCCCTCTCGCCACCCATGCGCCGCTTAGACATTTTGTAACTAGTGAGCCACACCCAACGATTAGGATTTGGGCCTAAAACATCTAATGTGTGATCGCATGGAATAAGAATTTGAGCCTACCACAAAGTGGAGCGACAGGTAAATGCCACGGATATCTGAATCAGCTATTTACCCTGGTGCGGGGGATCGTCACCGATGCAACCCACAAACAAGCTTCAAAACATGATCTCTCCCAGCCCCCCCCTCCCCTCACACCAACCACCCGCCCCCCGGGGTCTGACCAACTACACTTTCATGGATGACCCAGGCACAAAGGTTATTGCACACACAACAATTTTCCTGTGAGAAAGACCTCCTTCACTCACCGATGAACCGCTAACCAGTGACTCTATACTTTTTTCTGGGTCAGCTTCAACGCCAAAATGAATCCCATGGGCCGTTTGATCTTCAATCTGGCCTTCTTTCTTGGACCACCTGGCTTGTCCTGGAAGACGGGCCATATGAAAAGACTAACAGGCAAGCACAACTCCCAACAGAATGTGATCCGCACCATGAAGTCTCAAACAAGCCGCTGCGGCCAGTTGAAAATACCAATACTACGACTCCGGAGCAAGCCTTGGCGGTCTGAAATCTTTTTGTGTCAGCCAGTTCACGTGAAGCACAAACACAAGCGGCGGCGGGAAGGAAAAGGCTCTTGCGAAAGTGGGTGGTGACAGAGACCACATGAAACGTGACTTAGTATGGGGCCAGACAGACGCGCAGACAACAACGAACTGGTGGCAAGAGGTTAACCTCAAGGGCGCTCTATGTGGACGCAATACTCGAACAGTCCCGAACAATGTCGCCACGTGTGTGCTTCACTACTTGGACTCCTGTACGTGCGGGTTAGAACCCAGCTCTATCAGCTGCCAAACAAAAGCGAGCGAGTGGCGGCAGCAGACCTGACAGAGACCGGATTGCGGAAGACAGCGAGCGACTAGATGGTGTCTTGTCCGCTCTATACTTGCAGTCTCTGCATCTGGCTCCCGCGGGAGGGTCCGAACTACATTTCACAAGTGAGTGGATCAAACAAACACACGGATGGGGGGTCGGCTGCGCTGGGCATGGGGGGCGTTCCAGGGGGCGGGGCCTTCATGGTCCCGAACGGGAACGCGTCTAGATCAATCATGTCCGTATACTCGTCCTGCAACTCGACCAACAAAACAATGTGTCCTGGTTGCGCGTGGGCGTTTGCTGTGGTGTGTTGTGAGTGTCGAGCGTAGACTTGCTTGCCGCTCGCAGTGACGGCGTTGCGGACGGGCGTGCAGTGGGGTGTAGCTGGTGTGAGAGGAAGCCCCTAGGGGGCACAAAGCAGGGGTGCAAAGTACGGGTCGTGTCAAAAAAAAACGACGTTGTGTGGTGGTGGGGGGGAGAGTGTGTGTGTTGTGTCCGTAGACTCTATAATAAGCGAGCGCGCCAACGTCGGCTCTGCAACGCCATACCCCTGAGCTCTAGTAACCTACACGGAAGGTGTGCATGAGTTGTTGGTGAAGAAAGAGCTCTGGTACGTGCACTCTCACTGCGACACACAGGACAGGTGTCTGGTGGACTTTCTGCTTTGTGATTAGCATGGTGTCCCTTCGATTCGTGAGTTATGCTTCGCTGAGAAAGTCGCATGCAACAGCCCACACACGTGCGCGGCTGAATCACTGGCGCCGCCGCACGCAAGCACGCACACACACACACACACACACACACAACAACCCAACCCACACCATACACAATTTACACGACACACAGCACCACACACATGTGACACACACACACACCACAACCCACACACACGTCCCAAGTGCACTTAGACGCAAGTGGAAGCGCTGCTTTCACCGCGAAACACACAAGAATCTCAACGACAATATCAGAGAGAGCTAAACGCGAGGAGACGAGAGAAAACAGAGCCTAACCACCTGCCCACACTCAAGCGCGAATATGAATTCCACGCCTCTATGCACAGCAACAATCCGCTATTGGTGCGAGCGTCATCGTCCAACAGGTAGTGTCTAAGCGTAGTTCACTTCCAGTCGTATCCACCGTGTATCCAACATGGACTGTTTTGTGCTCAACCATGACCAGCACCCCATATACACGCTTAACAACACTTGAGATCACGAGTCCCTCCCATTCCTTCTCGATGATCTCTCATGGTCACCGATGAAACATCACATCATAGTCATGGCGTACAACGCTGTAAGGTGGGCGGTACGAGGCTTGTGGAACAAGCGTCCTAAACTAAAACACGTACGAAAAAAAATATCGCGTGCCTGTTTGAATGATCTTTCTGATAAAGGAAAACGAGCCAACGACTGTCGAAAATGGTTTACTGAATTATGAGACGAGGAGGCATGACTGCTTTCCAAACAAGAGAGGATGCTCCAGACATGTCCCAGTGATTGGTGTCTCAATCAATGGGGGTGGTGTCGGCGAAGCGTTAAACCGTGATCCCTCTAACCATACCCGTAAAATCAAGCCTGTCCAATAACTGTCGGAACAATAGCAGTTGAAGGTCAACTGTCAATACTTCCTGAAACAATACAGATGAAGTCTATACAGTCCCAGACCAGCTGTCTAACAATTACAGGATGAGGCAAAACTAGAACAGCTCCAAATAACGGGCGTTCTGGAACATATCATGACCAGGACTATTTAAGACAGTCAATAAGCTGTCTACGAATATACCCGGCTAGCGAGGCACGAGGAACTATACAGGACCGTGAAATAGCTGATCTGAACATCTATGACAAGTACAAATTCCAAAACATCAAATAAGCCCTGAACAATACAGATGTAGTGCGCGGCACGAGACAAAGCAGTTCAAATAACTCTCTGAACTATCCTAGAACCAACGCCTACGCAAAGTAAACAATCAAAATACTCTTCTGAATCAATACAGGATAGGCCAAGACTAAACAGGGACGTCAAATAGCTTCTCAACCATGAGAGACATGTAGGTGAGGACCGTTGAATAACTTTCTAAAAATGTAGAAGAAGAAACTCCCTGCGCTTTCTGATACCATGCACGATGAGGCATTTAAGCATCCACTAGATGCTGTTTCCTGAACACTGCCACTACGAGAATCACGCCCGCGAAGCAGTGACAAACAGGATTATTCACAATCGAGAGACTTTCAGCTAGTAACGTGGCCCGTGAATTAACGTAGTCGTCAACATCCCACAGTATACCATTACTTAGATCATCACACAAGCCGGCACGTTGTCATGCTGTTTCCTCCTACAAGCGAAAAGTGCCATGTTCCTCCGAACACACAGAGCACATCTCGCATTAAAACGCGGCCAACTCGGGATTGTGTTTCTTCTTTTTTCGGGGGGGGGCTAATGCGTATTGCCATCCAACGTGGAGTCTTTATTGCGTTGTTAACCTGTCCATTGGCCAGAAAATGACTTGGTTTAACATTTTACTTGGCATAATCATTTCTAACCGCCACGTGTAGCACTCTGGTTGGCCTGAGATGTCAAGAGATGGCTTTGCATCAACAGATTATATATTAGTCGGCTATACGCCTGAAGCTTTGCTTTGGAGCTTTGGGTAGCTCAGGCAGGACATACAACCACTGTATCCCGTATCCGCGTGTTAGATAGTACTGGACAGGGATGTTCGTAGTTTGGCCTTCTGCTATTCATCAGCAGAACTGCACACAGACCATGGTGTGTGGTGGTGGTGTGTGTGTGTGGGAGTGTGTGTGTCTATTTGGTGTGGTGTGAGGGAGTGAAGTGAGTGTATGTTCGTGCTGAGCGGGGCGGGAGTGCGTTGCGTGTCGTGGGCGGGTGTGTGTGGGTGGTGTTAGACAGGTCTGGTATACGGGCGCGCGCGTGCGCAGTGCTTGCTTACGTGCTGTGCCAGGGCGCCCGTATCGCGTGTCTATGCAGTGCGTCGCGGGGAATGTGCGTGCTGGTGCGTGGGCGCGCACTCGTTGTGTGTGTGTGGTTGCAGTTAGGGTGGTGGCGGGAGTGTGTCGTTGGTAGATCTGATGTTGTGGGGTGGGGTGCTGTAGCGGAAGTGGGTTCTTTGTTCATTACCCGTGTTTCATGTTATTGAAGATTTGTGTACGTCTGTGAGTGCTTGGCATGTATTAAACAGCTTCGGCTCTCTGCTCAGTCGATCGCGCTCTCAGTCGTCGTCTCTCTCTCCTCCGGTCGTCAACCGCGCTCCCCCGGTAATTGGACTCTGTTAGGTGTGCTTGGGTGTCGCGTCGGAATGTGCATGTTCGTGGCTGTACTGTTGCGCTTGTGTATCATGCGAGTTATAAATGTGGTGTGTGATGTGTGTGTGTGTGTGTTCGTGTGTGGTGTTTGGGTGTGGTGTGTTCTGTGTGTGTGAGGGCGTGCGGCGGGCGTCCGTCGGGGGGTGTGGGGGATGGAGTAGGTGTAAGGTGCAAGTTTGTGTGTTGTGTACCACGGTTTGAAGGTTCGCTCTTCTCTCCCTCTCTCTCTGCACCTCCCTCCCTACTATTCAGAGAATCTTGTGTTTTTCTACTCGCCTCCTGTCTGCTGGCTCGAGACTCTATGGGTAGGTGCGCCGGCGGTCGCTCATGGGGGTGCGTTGGTAACACCCTAATTCCCTCCGCCGCCCAACCCTCCACCCCCCCGTACCTGCCATAACCCCGTCCCCCTCCCCACCGAAGCGGCCCTTCTAACGACAGCAGACAAGACGCCCGCAAGGCCCGTTGAAAGTGCAAGGAAACACGGCTGGGTCCGGCACCCATGTTTAGAACCCGTATAAAGGAGGGCCCGTTTTCCCAGGGGTGTGTCCCCGGGGCCAGGGCCTGTGGAAGGTGGCCTGTAGCCCGGGAGGCCACGCTAACTCTGGCAGTGGAGGAACACACACCTTCCACCGCTCAGACAGGTTCCAGACCACACCTGGGCATCTGGTAACCTCACTGACGACCCTCCGCCCACAGAGCTGATCGCAGCAAAGGAGCGGTGCTATTGCGGCTGGCATCTGGATGGGGCTTGATGGTGGTGATGGTGGTGGGGTGTGGATGGTGATGAAGGTGGTGGTAGATGACAGTGGTGGGCGCTAGGGCAGGGTGGGGTGTGATGGGGGGGTGGGGTGGGCTTGTGGTGGGGGATGTGAGCTAACGGGACTGGGGTGGGTGGGCAGCAGGTCGGAGTAAGGCTCGGCTGGGTCTGTTGCTCGGATGTCCGTGTCTGGCCTTTTCCCCTCCCCACTTGCATCTGTCTTCCTGCTGTCCGTCTCTCTATCTCAGCGCATATCGCTGGTGGAGCTTGCTCTCTCCGAGCTTGTTCTCATTCCCCATACGGAAGAAGTTTAGGGGCTGACAGCACAGAACAAATGTCCCGTCCTATTCGCCTAGGTTGGAACACAGTAGTAATACACACGTCAAAATCACACAAACTGGCACCGTCGACATACCTATCTAATTCTGTCTAAATTGTCCCGGAGAAAAAACGTTTTTATGTATGTTGTATTGTTTTGTATTAAAGCCTTGACAGGACTGCCAGAAATTTCGAGCACGCGTGTGCATGCGAGGTGGAGCTTTGCAACATACAGAACAGGAGTAAAGGGCAACACATGTGCAGAATTCGCGTCTGATCTAAAATCTTCGTCGTTTCTTCTTGGAAACAAAAAAAATCATCAGCCGTTGTTTACCTGTTAGGCTTGGGTCATTTGCAGACTGGTTTCACTGCAGTGAACAATGTTACCCCAGCATTGTGGGTAAGGATTTCCTCTCGACGCATAAGGAAACAAATGGAGAAGAGAAGAACAAGCGGCGGGTGGAAAATGAGGGATGGGGGCATGGGGGGGGGGGGGGGGGGGGGGGGGCGGCGATGGGGGACGATGGCTTGGAATGCCTGGAATCGCAGGACAGCGCTCGCAGTTAATGAAGAAGGTATCTTTCATTGCAGTAGTCATACTGACATGGGGACAACTACACGCCTGTCCCTTTCGTACTCATCGCAACCCTTTTAGGTAAAGCGATGGGGATTTCCGAAGAAGTACACGATTAATATGGACCAGACAAGCCAGTAACTGGCAGCACAAGCATGGCTGTTGAGTGTCGGAAAATAAGAAAATCCAGCGACATTATTAGTAACTTAAGGGTGGCCTTCACAAACTGGTGAGGCAGTTAGCAAAGTCCCGCGTGGTGCACTGTTGCACACACGTGCTGTTGTAGTGCCGTCCACCTGACCCTCTTCTCCAGTCCCCCTAATCCTCACCGATGGGGCATGTGGGCTGAATTTTTGTCATTTCATGGCATGGACCTGAATAGCCACTACTTCCTTTCCCTATACTGCCATTAAAATACAACGTTGGCTAGAGAAAAAGGCTTTAAACATCTTGCGGGTAGAGGAGAACAAAAGCACCGGAGTGGAGTGACAACTGTGGGAAACGCAGCAGTTTCACGGCAGCAGATTAATACGAGGGAATATATTTGACCCGTAATTCACCCTGGGCAGAACCAAGCGGTGTGGTTCGGTACCTGTATCATGCTGAGCGGTACTGATTGAGCACTGGAATTGAACACGAACAAGCACTGTTAACATGTCGATAAACTCTATAGAAGCCGCATGCATACGTACATCACTTGGAATCAAAGACAAAGCCCTATACTATGATATGTAGTTGTCGTTAACATTAAATTGACCAGGCACATTAGGGGAAATCTCAAAGGAAAACAGAACGTGTAGTCTGTAATACGAATCAACCACTATGTGATGGCGTTCACAGTCTCCATCACCGATAATGGTCAAATACATTGACAACTGAACAATCAATTTTCACCCCCCATGGTGTCTTGATTATCGAAGGTTATTTTTTTTTATGTTGTGATCTTTTAAGTGTAACACACGGTTGCAATAGCTAAAATAGCTGATTTTACACTATAGAGAAAAAATCGGAAAAAACAATTTGGGTATTGTATGGTCCAGCGTAACACGGCCTTTTGTTTTTTTCCAGAAATGTTTACAGATCAGGTGGGCAGTTCGCAAACTGGTTGCTCCAGTTTAAAACCCGTGTCTACAAACAAAAAACAAACAAAAACAACCTGGGGTTACAGGAATGAGTCACTGGACTTTTCATTTTTTAATGTTTTTTTCCTCTCTGATCTTGTGGCCAGAACCTTAAGCACGTACGGTTTAGTATTGCCAGCCAAGAGACACAGTGCCATCCAAGCAAGTGAAAAATTTGAAATCGCACCAAAGAAGTGACACCTTCTCAGGCACGAGACTCAAACTATACGCCTCATGTTTTGCAGATTCCCGTACCCGCCAACCCGTTTTTGGTGGGGGGGGGGGGCATACTTACATAAAAGGAAACAGAGCCAACCCCCTCCCATTTCAAAGGTTGAATGTAAACCAACCTCCGTTGTTCATTCATCACCTTTATTTCCCATCCGTCTAAACGTGAACTGGTTTTTGATCGAATATACCGAACAGCCCCATTGCTGCTATCCTGGTTTTTAAACGTGAATATTGGTTTGGGTGAATATACCGACCACCCGTTAGTGCCATATGTGTTCTAATAAAAAAAGGCGTGGGGATCCTGTGACCCCCTGAAGATTTTGGTGTTAATAAATGGCAATATTAGCCGTCTGTGATAAGCAGCTGATCTAATGGAATCCTGCGCTAAATGATTATTTTCATCTGATTAAAAAAAAATTATTAAAGGATTCGCGATTGAACTTCTGTGTCGTTTTGTCGAGTGTATGTGCCGCGTACCCGAATACGTCAGCGTCAGAACTAGAATCGACCCTTTTCAGGTATAGCTTAGACTGATAGAAAGTGAGACCGGCGCGTGCATTTACACCACTTCTTTAATCAAATGTCTACAATTTTCCAATCAATAACCCATCGCTTTTCCTTAACTGCAACACGCGATGACCATGTACGGTTTGTGTGTGTCTCTATATATATAGAGGCGAGAGAGATCTGCTTACGGTATAACAGCAAATGTATCTAAGAAAAGTTGAACACTTTTTGATTGACAGAGGGTGCGTCTTAGTTGCCCTTCCAAGTAATCAAAATTCCCCAGACAGCGCCTAATTTATCGTAACCTTCCCTTCCACAAGTAATTAACATTATTATTAACACTTGCGCTTTGAATTACAATCATAATACATTACAATTTGCCTTTGAATTACTCATACTTTAGATGATTTGCGCTTTGAATTAATCATAATACATTAACATCTTTGTCGCTTGATACGCGCTACTCAGGTGTGTTTCAGCGCTCGACTACTTCTGATGAGACGCACCTTATGTACACAGCACAGACACGCTAACAAATAGAATAGATCCTCTTGCCTGTTAACAGTTGTCTAAAAAATCAAAGACTTTGTTCATTCCGGAAAGGAAAGTCCCGATAGTGATAACATGTTCGAAAATTTGTCTTAAAACTCCAACGTGGAAAATATGTAAAGACATTGCCTCTTGGGCCAGTAGCAAGGATCAAATCCACCAGGAGCACCTGTTGGTTGTGTCCCCTCACGCTCCCTTCTGCAAACAATTGACGTCTCTCTCTCTCTCTGTCGCTGGATACTACATATACTATCTGCTGCTGTCTGTCTGTCTCTCTCGCTCTCCGCCCCCTCTCTCTCTCTCCTCATCTCTGCTCCGTCAAGGTGGAATCCTCCGCCTCCTCTCTCGCTCGCGGCTTCGTCGGCCTGTTCTGCTTCTTTCTTCCGTCTTCCTCTTCTCCAAACAATTATATGTAGCCCCCCCTCTCCCCCCCCCGCTCTCTCCACCAGGGGACCAGGCAAGTACAGCGCGCGCCGCTCTGGCCGGGCACGCGCAGCGATCTATGAGATGTGGTTAAAGGTTGATAGTTGCTGAGGAGCCTCGTGTCTGGGATGTCCAATCCCACAGCGGGGAAAGAACAGGAA
>JADBJO010034199.1:0-2500 GCA_016801955.1 Conus betulinus
CACCGTAGGATACACTGCACTGCTGCCGATTCACTTCCGTGGTGTTCAGTGGCCTGCCTGTTCTGATCTAACCTACGCACGACACCACCACTAATCCCCCCTACTGACGACAACAAAATTGCTTAGGTCGCTGGCCGCGTGAGCGAGCTCTCCCTCCGGAGGGGCGCCACCACGTCTGTCCAGCGACAGCCCCCATGGACTCGCCCGATACCGGTGACCCCCGACGGAACCAAACCAAGGCACAGAGACGTGGAGAGGACATCGAAACTGAGGTCACCATGAGAGCAGGGCATGAAGGGCCACAGAATTTGAGACATTTTTTTAAATGCTGATCGATGAGAATGAGGATGATTAAGATGATGGTACGGATTTCCATTTCGGTCTGAGACTACATGACAGGGCTGTACTCTACGCTTCCTTTCATAATATATCCCGGCGTCAACCAGGCCCGAGAGATACAGGCACCTGCAGTGTTGGTCAGGAAATTTGAGCAACACCTCTCAGAAACGCATCCATTAAGTGGATGAAACTCGCTGTGTGGTCCCAGTCTTCCCAACTGAGTCCGCAGCAAACTCAACTCTGGGTAGGAGCCGGTCGGGGCAGAAAAAACCCACATGACTCTGATGGGATTCGAACCCACGACCTCCCACCGGGACATACACACACAAACACACACACCACACACACACACACACACACACACACACAAATACACACATAGGCGCGCGCACGCGCGCGCGCACGCATGCACGCACGCACACACACAGTACATATTTCGGGATATTTGTGTACGACTGCTATGGTACGCGTTGCCAAGTGGACAAATTGCTCACCACATATTTTGTTTTTCATTCTTTTCCTTTCCATTATGTTTTGTAAAAGATTGGTAGGCTTTGATGGCAATCGAATTTAATTATGACTCCATTACTGTCTCTGATTCTTAACTTCATATATGCCTGTACACAACATAAGCGCGCGCGGCGCCACACGCACACACACACCACATACAAATACACAACACATGCGCGCGACACACACACACACACACCCACTCCCCCCCCCCCCCCCCCCCACACACACACACGCACGCGCGCGCACACACACGCACACACACACACACACAACACACACACACACACATATTCAAATGATGATGATAATGATGATAATGATACTTATATAGCGCCTATTCTCGGCTAGACGCCAAGCTCTAAGCGCTTTACAATCAACACTCGTTTTACCACAACGGGCTGCCTACCTGGGTAGTGCCGACTGAAGAGCTGCCAGCCGGCGCTTCACCCAGTCGTTTCCCGTGTCATTCCAGTCAGTATCGATCACCATTTTCCCACTTCCTTCATTCCTTCCATCTCTCACCAGGGTGCATGTTTATGCGTAAACGTGTCCTCCATACCAACGGCCAAACTGCCCACTCCTCCGAATGCCGGCGACGGGACTCCACGTGTGTGCAAGATGCCATGCGTGCGCTCACACACGGAAACCTCGGTTTAGAGTCCCATTCGAAGGACTGTATGGGAAATGGAGTCAGAAACCAATGTTAACTCCGCGGGGAAAATCCCCCTGTACCGAAACGCACCGAGGGAGGTTCGAACCCGCAACCCCAGGATCACCCAGATTGCGCGTCAGGCGCTCTACCAACTGAGCTATTCCGGCTCCCATGAAGCATACACCAGTCTACAACCCCCCCCCCCCCCCCCCCCAAGCCCTCCCTCCATCCCCGCTTCTCCCGCACCTTCCGTCCCCCCCTCTTGCCCACTAAAAACCGCTGTTGACATTTCACTGGCATGCTAGGAAACCAGCCTCTGGAGGATTAAAAAGATTCCACAGATTAGGGTTAGGGTGGTAGGAAGCAAGTAGAGAGAGAGGGGGGAATGCCGAAGCGAAGAAGGGAGGGGGGGGGGGGGTGGGGGGAAGAAAGGGGGGCTTAGGTTAACTTCCACTTAAGTAGTTACCCTCACCCACTCTATGTTTAGATTACCATACAATCTTCTGCTCCCTCCGAACCTTCTCTTCTTTTCGCCCCCCCCCCCCCCCCCCACCCCTCCTCCCTTCTCCTTTACTTCTGCTATTCATTTCTCACTCCTCAGACCAATCCAGCCCCTTTCTTTCTTCTCTGCTCACCATATTGTTCCTCGAGTCGTTCTCCTGTTTTCCTGCGCACTTTGATTAGTGTTTCCTGTATTTTTTCGATATTACTGTTACACCGGTGTCGCCTGGCTGTAAGAAACGACACATGGATAGACGTCTCTTCTCACATGCAGGTCACCGTTTTGAAACAGTATGCTCACTGTTCGTGCGGCTGAGATTTTAATTAAGAACTGATACTAGTGTGAATAACTGGGACTGTAGCAGGATGTTCCTCCAGCCACACCCCATTCACCCCCCCTCCCTCCCTCTCTGTCTGTCTCTGTCTGTCTGTCTTGTCCCCCCCCCCCCTCTTCTCTCTCTCTCTCTCTCTCTCTCTCTGGTGTGTGTGTGTGTG
>JADBJO010034199.1:7500-13747 GCA_016801955.1 Conus betulinus
CGCACGCACGCACGCACGCACGCACCCCCCCCCACACACACACACACACAACACTCACACACAACCCACACACACACACACACACACACACACACACACACACACACACCACACACACACCACACCACACACAATCAGACAGTTGCATTCAATAATTTACGAAGAAAGAGGGAAAATGTAAAAACTGTCACAAACTTACAATCCTTTCTCGTTCAGGAGGCACTCGAGGAATTCATACATCCAGTATGCCTGGCCAAATAGGGTAAAGTAAAGTGGTAGGGTAGCATTTTTCACAAGTAAAGGCTATTTCTAAAAATTTCATCAGCTGATTATTACCATCGATCACTTATTGCTCGTTCTCTTTTTTTTTTTTTCCTCCTGGTCTAACTCATACTATTAGACACATCAACTGGTTTGTCATAGGGATTTACCATTTTCCGTTCAACCCCATGTGTTTCATTTCTGAACCATTCTGAAGGATGTTATGTTTGATTCTGCCGTTTGTTATTAATGTTGGCAAAAACCATTTTGAAATATATAATTACAGATATACAGAAGGATGTAAAATCAAATCTGACAAACTAATTGGGACCCAAACTAGTTGCAATGCAGAAGCGTAAATAAAACTGTACGTCGACGCCTTTTTTCAACCTAATATATATATATATATATATATATATATATATATAATATATATATATATACACACACACACATTGAAACAATAAATTCCAAGGATAAGTTACCCGAGCACCGTTCCAGCAACTTACAGAGCAGCTAGGTGTTGCAATGACTGCAAGAAAATATTGAATTATAAACAAAGCTTGCTCTTATGTCTCAGATTGTAGAAATAGGGGGGTGGGTAAGCCTTCATATCTGCAGTGGTAGATGATTCTGCCTAACTGACAGTATGTGCTTGAGTGGGTAAATGGGGAATAAAAAAAATGTTTCTCAAAATGAACCTTCAGCATGCTTATAGTCTCCAAAGAGGGAGACTGAGGAGTAACAATCAGGTTTCGAAATACCAGTATCTGACCAGGAGTTATATGTTAGTGAGCTCTCTCCCCATTGGAGATGGTCTCCCTCTTTGGAGACTATAAGCATGCTGAAGGTTCATTTTGAGAAGCTTTTTTTTTTTTTTTTTTTTTTTTTTGTTTTTTAATTCCCCCATTCACCACTCAAGCACATACTGTCAGTTAGCAGGCAGAATCATCTACGGCACTGCAGATATGAAGGCTTAGCCACCCCCCTATTTCTACAATCTGAGACATAAGAGCAAGCTTTGTTTATAATTCGCAATATGATATATATATATATATATATATATATAATATATATATATATATTTACTAAGTTCTCTCAAAAAAGTGGTTTACGGTAGTCTTATGTTGTTTATTCTACATCTGTATAAAATAATGTTTAGCCCTTAGAATAACGTCGTCACAACGTTGACCTTGCATCGTTCACCAGTCTACTCACCATTCAAAGTTCACTGTTTTTTGTCCAAGTTGATGATTAATATAGTTACCGGCCAGCAATGCGTGGCTTAGGGAATCGATGGAAATGACACATCGTCTTATCGTCATGAATACTGGGGTGTCATGTTAACAGTTTTGAAATTGCACATTACATTTTTGTTAAAAAAAAAACAGAAAAAAAGATGCACGAGTGATGACACAGAGTGTTAGGCCATTTAGCAGAATGGATTACTATATCTGCTGGCAAAGTCTCTCTCTTACTTCCTGTCTGTCTTTCTCCCCCCCCCCCCCCCCCCCCCCCCCCCCCCCCCCCCCCCCCCCCCCCACCCCCCCCCCCCCCCACCCCACCCCCCCTTTCTCTAGTTTTTCTAGTTTGTCTAGTCTACCGCCTTCTTTACCTTTTTCTGTATTTTTCAGTTTCTGACTCCCTCTGCATGTCCCACCTTTCTCTCTCTCACACACTCACCCTCTCTCTCTCTTTTTCTCTCCCCCCTCTCTTTCTCTCCCCCTCTCTTCCCCCCTCCCCCTCCTCCTCCTCACCCTCCTCCTTCCTTTTTCATTGTCTCTGTTCACACATCTTCTAATCATCCTGTTTGGTGTTTGCCAGCTGTTCAACATCCTCACTCGCATGCGCACAGGACAAGTCTGCAGGGTTAAAGAATAGTAAAGAAAAGAGTCTGGGCGTTCTTGAAGTGGGCCAAAGTGAAACAGGGATGAATATCTGCCTCATGGTCATCGCTGTTTGCACTTTACTCCCCTTTGTCCCTTACACTCCGTTTGTTGAAGTTTCTCTACTTGTTTTCCTAGTCTCATCCATAACCCCCCCCCCCCCCCCCCCCCACACACACACACTCACACACACACACACACACACACACACACACACACACACACCACACACACACACACACACACACACACACACATTTCCTCATCTTCCTCAGCTCATTCTTCTACTCCAGCCTTAAGCTGCTTTCCCTCTATTCGGTTCAAACTTGTGAACCCTCACTTATCCTTTCTGTGTAAGGATTCGAAGTTTCCCAGTGTACTAGGACTCTCTGCCTCAATGATCACTCCCCCATCCTACCTCCTCTCCTCTCCTCCCTCTGTCCCCGCTCCTCCTTTCCTCCCTAGCCTTTAAGGACAGTAAGCGATAGTAAGGTGATATCGTGACTTCCGCCTTGTTTCCTGTAATTTGTAGACGTAGAAATGTGTGTCTGGAGTTGAGATTCCTTCATCATCGCTTTGGTATCATCAGTGTCGGGGGATGCAGCGGAAACATAGGTTGTTTGGTACTGTTTTATCGACTCTGTTTGCCTGTCTGTCTGTCTGTCTGTCTGTCTCTCTCTCTCTCTCTCTCTCTCTCTCTCTCTCTCTCTCTCTCTCTCTCTCTCTCTCTCTCTCTCTCTCTCTCTCTCACACACACCACACACACACACACACAGAACGTCACCACGAGTCACCCACGTGTTGTGTTTCCGCTCTTCACTTCATGTAACGTTCGTCTACTGAACTGTCTGCTGATGATACTACCCTTTATAACAAAGATAAAAGTCCTGAAGTAGTGTGTTCCAACATGCAGAGAGTGATTTAGATAAATTAGTCAGCTGGACCGAAGCAAATCATATGGCTCTTCATCCTCTTAAGTCAAAGTTCATGTTAGTTACCACCAGACAGAAAAGACAAAACATTAAAACCAGCCTGCCAAGCCTTAAAATTTATGACAAAGCATTGAAGAGAAGTCGAATCGCACAAAATTGTTAGGTCTTACACTTGATAATAACATATCTTGGTCTAGCCACATATCTTTACTTTGTAAAAAAACTATCCACGAAAGTGTTTCAGCTAAATAGAATAAAGCATTTTCTTGATGAGCATACTCGACAGAAGATATTCTTCCATGCATTCATTCAACCGGACATAGACTATGCTTCGACTTGCTGGGATTTGGCAAGTAAAAAAAAACTCCTTAAGACCTCTTAAGAGCTTATACAGACGTTCTCTCAAAACTTATTCTGCTCAAATCATCGTCCCTCCTCCAACCCAGTGATTACAAATACTTAGGTATTCTTCCCTTTGAGTCTAAATGCCGCTTTAATAAAGCTAATTTTATGTATAAAATTATAAATAATTTAACGCCGTCTTATCTCCATAGTAAATTCATTGTAAACGATATTCGTAGTAAAACGTACTATTTTCACCCCACGACCTAGGACCAATCTCTTCATGACCTCCCTTACTTACTCGGATGCCAGACTTTGGAATGCATTGTCCCGATCATCTTAAGAACAGCTGTAGTTTGAGATCTTTCAAAAAGGCTTACCACAAGACGTTATGGAAACATCTTTAAAATGCTGGCTTGGTTACTTTCGATTTCTTAGTACCTTTTCCCCAGTCCAAGTCAAATGGCCATTTTCCCCTCAGTAAAGCATGGATGTAAGTTTTTTTTTTTTTTTTTTTTTTAACGAAACACCATTATGGTACCTGTATTTGTATTCTATCTCTCTCTATTATCTCTTCTCTCCTCTCTCTCTCTCTCTCTCTCTTCTCTCTCTCGCTCTCTCTCTCTCTCTCTCTCTCGTTTAATTATGGATTTGTGTATTCAACTTTTTCCCTGTAGTTGCTATAATGACTTCCAGGTTTTGATTTTTTTTTCCTCTTCTTCTTTTTTTGTTTTTCCCAGGGCTGGGTGGAAAAAAACTCTCTCTCTCTCCTCTCCTCTCTCTCTCTCTCTCTCTCTCTCTTTGGCTTTTTCAAAATCACCATTTGTACCCTCACTGTATTTGGTTTGCCCACGAGGCTTTCTGTTTTCGTTCCTCTGTCTCTGTCGTCTGTCTGTCTGGCTCTCTCTCTCTCTCTCTCCTCTCTCTTCTCTCTCTCTCTTCTCTCTCTCTCCTCTCTCTATACCCCAATCCTTTGGACTCTTTCAAAATCACCCTGTCTCACTGTATTTAGTTTGCCCCTCGGCTTTCGTCTCTATCTCTCTCTCTCTATCTCTCTTCTCCTCATCTCTCTCTCTCTCTCTCTTCTCTCTCTTCTCTCTCTCTCTATCTTAGGGGGGCCTTTTCGAATCACTCTGTCTCACTGTATTTGGTAACTGTATTTACCCTCTCGCTCTCTCTACTCTACCTCTCTCTCTCTACTGCCTTTAAAAACACACACAATGCGCGTCGCGCGCACACACACGTGGCGCCGCGCACGCACGCACGCACGCACGCTCACACACACACACACACACACACACAATCACACACAAACACAACACACGAACAGACGAGCGAGAGAGAGAGAGCGGAGATGAGAGGAGAGAGAGCAGAGAGAGGAGAAGAGAGAGAGTTCTGAAGGAAAAATCAGACCGGTACTCTCTTTCAGACAATTTGATCTGATATAACGAATTGTAAGGAACAAATCAGACGCACTTTTACGGAACCAGGTCAAGCCATAAAACCCAGACCATTTAGAACATAAGTTCCCAAATATTTGTGTGTTATAAATTGCGTAGGAGACGTTGTTCAGCTAGCCAAATTACCATGGTAATTTTTAGGGACTTGACTTTAAAATTGATTATGATTCTATTTCTGATTTGATTTCTTAATTCAGCACACACGCAACAACGCGCAGCGCGGCGCGCGCGGCGCAAGCACACACACACACACACCAACCACACACACACACACCACAACACACACACACCACACACACACACACACACAGTGCGCTGCTGCGCACACCGCACCGAGGCACTCGCGTCGCGCGCACCGCACCAAACACACACACACACACGCGCGCGTGTCTATATATATGCTTATATGCATAGATATATATATGTGCAAATATGCACCACACACACACACACACACACACACACACGCGCGCGAATAACGCGCAGGCGAACCTCGCCGACAACACATCCCCACACTTTTTGGTCCACAACAAACTACAAACACACACTACCCACACACGAACATTAAATAAAACACACAGTCTACCTCTTGCCGACAACCTAATCCTCCTCTTCCTTCTGAGCACTTACTGTTTGACCATTTAATCGCATGGCAACAAAACCCGCTCTTAGAGGAATTCGAAACCAGATTTCACCGATTAGCGTGGGAGTGATGCAGTAGCTGCGGTGGGGTGGGGGTGGAGGGGTAGGGGGTGGAGGGTTTTTATCATTGAAGGAGAAGTAAGGGTGGGCTCCATGCTTCTCTCTCCTGTGTTAATCACTTTAAAGTCCCTCACTTATTTCCTTTAAACAATACCCTCTCATCCCCCCTTTACCCCCTTCTATCCGTTTTTGCACCCCCACCCTCCCCCTTGTTCCCCACCCCCCCCCCCTCCCCCATTTTTTTTTCTGGGGGCTGCTTATTTTCATTCCTTACAGAGTGCACGCCCCCTTGCTTTTCTGCTTGGTCAACAGTGTCGCGCAATCTGTCGTTCTCCCGTTTCTTTCAATTACTTGTCTCATGTCTGCTTCGATCCTGTTGATTACATGGTTGACCATGTGTCGACTGGATTATGGAACCAAAAAATACCTAATATCATTTTTCAAAATAGGTTACAATCTCAAAAAGCAAATAAAAGAAAAACAAAGAAGAAGAAGACGAAGGAAGAAAGAAGAGAAAACCCTTACGTGAAGAACCAAAAAACCACATTACGTTCCAACATCATCTTAGGAGATATGCATGAGGCTGGAGATTTGAAATCTTAAAAGTAGGGAGTATGAACTGTACTCTCTGTCTCTGTCTCGTCTGTTCTGACTGTCTGCCTCT
>JADBJO010034200.1:12500-13746 GCA_016801955.1 Conus betulinus
CGTCGTCGTCGGTCGTCGTCGGTCTCCTCCTCCTCTATTTCATTCTTTTATTTCAAATCTTTTTTCTTCTTCTCTTCTCGCCACATCTTCCCTCCAGTCTTTTCTTCTACCTGAAACCAATGGGCTCAGGATCTCCATCTGTTCTGTGAATTGATTCAAGCGAAAGGGATCAGAAAGCCGTTCCCGCCCGCGGCAGGATGATTTTAAGCCACTTAAAAGACTGGACACAGCTTGGATGTAACAACACTGCTATTAGCTTGGTATAAACAGATTGAATTGACACCTTGTGAGTGAGTTGTGCGTGCATGCGTGCGGTGCGTGTATGTATGTGTCCTCATCAAACAAAGCACAATTCGATTCAGATAAACTCTCAAAAAATGCACAGGCTGCTGTAATCGTTTGATATGGATACGGGTCTCATCAAATACAGTAGTTTTTAGTAATACCCCTCAATGTTTTTTGTTGAAAACAGTTTTTTTTTTTTTTTTTTTTTTTTTTTTTTTAAACTGGCTTTTTTTTTTTTAAGGCTTTGGGGATAGAATCTTTCTTCTTCCTTCTTCTTCTTCTTCCGTTCTCTATCTTCTTCTTTCTTCTTTCGCTTTTTTCTTCTTACCTTCGTCTTCCTAGTCTTCTTCTTTCGCGTCCTCTGCCGTCGTCGTTCGGGTCGTCGCGTCGTCGTTCGGTCTCGTCGTCGTCGGGTTGTCGTTGGTACGTTTGTTCCATGTCGTCCGTCGTTTCGTCGGTCGTTCGGGTGTTCCCGGCGTCGCGCGTCGTCGTCGTGTCGGTCCGTCGTTCGGTCGTCGGCGTAGTCGTCTTTCCTTGTGTCTTTGTCGTGTCTTTTTTCTCCATATTGTCTTCATAATTGGTCTTCAGCCCAGCCGCCGTGGCGAAGGGGCAGGCGGTCGCGACACCACCCCGGCGAGGAGTCGTCACGTGGGTTCGAATCCCATCAGAGTCATGTGGGTTTTTTTCTGCCCCGACCGGCTCCTACCCAGAGTTGAGTTTGCTGCAGGACTCAGTTGGGAAACTGGGACCACACAGTCGAGTTTCATCCAACTTAATGGATGCGTTTCTGCGAGAGTGTTGCTCAATTTCCTGACCAACACTGCAGGTCCTGTATCTCTCGGGCCTAAGTTGACCGCACCGGAAGGATATATTATGAAAGGAAGCGTAAAGTACAAAGCCCTGTCATGTAGTCTCCAGACCGAAATGGAATTCCGTAGCAATCATCTTAATCTCCTCATTC
>JADBJO010034201.1:0-5000 GCA_016801955.1 Conus betulinus
ATTTTAGGATTACTGGACTGGAATGAAGAGCTTTACAAAATACAGGACAAAGTTGTATGCGACAGAGGGAAACCTGACAAGCAACCCTAAATGGCTTGATGGCTTCAAGTTAGGGAACAGCGCTCTTTTTTTTTTTCAGCTTTGCGAGCGTGTGTGTGTGTGTGTGTGTGTGTGTGTGTGTGTGTGTGTGTGTGTGTGTGTGTGTGTGTGTGTGTGTGTGTGTGTGTGTGTGTGATGAACTTTATTCTGTTTGTATTTTCTAAATTTCTATGCACACAAATATAGTCGTAGATTTGAACTTATAATCTTCTACATTTTCTAACTTATTGTAATCACATGTGCGTGTGTGTTTTTGCACGCGCGCGCGCACACACACAGCGCACACACACACACACACACACACACACACACACACACACACACACACACAAACTCACACACACACACACACACACAAACTCACACGCACACACACTCACGCACACACACAAACACACACACACACACTCACGCACGCACACACACACACACACACACACACACACACACACACACACACACGCGCGCACGCGCGCGTGCGCACACACACACACACACTTACACGCGGGGGAGTTCAATTGATTTGTTTGCTTGTTCCTTCGTTTTTTTTTTGTTTTTGTTTTGTTTTGTTTTGTTTTTTTTGTAATTTGTTAATTTGTAGTTTGGATGAGCCACCAAAATCGCATCTATCCTCTTCTCCTTTTAGAGACCCTGTCGAAACAAAACTATGCTTTAATTGAGTTATCTGTCATGGCCCACCACCGTTACTTACTTCTACTCCTACCCCCCCCCCCCCCCCTCCCCGCCACCTTTCTCTCTCTCCCTCCTTCAACACCCTCTGCCGCTCTCTTTCTGTCCATCAACAGCACCCCTTGCCACTCTACACAAACTTTTACCCCCCCCCCCCCCCGCCCGCCCCCCACAGATCGTATTTCACTATCCAATCCTTTCCAGTTTTTCATTTTTACTTGCAAAGTGAGGCGACTGGAGACGGAAATTTAAACAAGTATTAAATTAATTAATATTATTAAATTATTAATAGCGCCCCGCAAAAACAATGAAGAAAACAACAACAACAACAACAACAACAACAACAACACAACAACAACCGTAGACAAACGAATACAAGATGAGCGGGTTTTTTTTTTTTGTTTTTTTTTTTTTAAGCGACCAAGTCAGTGTCAAACTTGACGTCTAATCTTGCGCTGAAGTGGATGAAGATAAGTGATTGCTCGTTCATTTTCGTTGTCCTGAGTGTTTTGTTTCTTCTTACCTGAAGAAGGTCTTAGAGGTCGAAACGTTTTGTTTTTTTGTCTTGTGATTCGTTTTGTCTACGTTTTTTTTTTTTTCTTGGCAGTGAGCTGTTATTTACATTACCACATTTTTTTTTTTTTTTCTTTTTTTAACCCCCCAACCCCCCCCCCCCCCCCCCCCCCCCCCCCCCCCCCCCCCCCCCCCCTCATTCCCATCCAGTCGCTAGAATGTGTACAGTTTAAGTCCGAAATGCCACGACCATGTCACTGTCAAACATGTATGTATACAATTCAACCGCCCTCTCTGTCTACCGTTGATGGTCCGTGTCAGCCACTTGAGGTTACGTAACTGCGTCATTCCAGCGACGGACTGCCGCCATTCACAACCTGCGCCTTCTTTGTGTGCTACTTCTCGGCTCGCTGTTTGTTTCGTCTGCTGCTTTTTTTCATCTTGCGGACAGCAAACGAACATTTCTTTGATGGATAGTATATTGATTTAACAAAACGTAGGAAGCATTTATTTAAATGGACGAGACATTGATCCATAAAGGAAGAAAAACATACTGAAATGAGACTCAATACGGTTTCAGTCTACTTTGGAAATTGAACCATTCACGCCCCATAACTTGTATATGTTTGGCAAGAATTCCGTTCACATTCCATATGTCAGTCTCTTTTATTCGTTTCGTTTAGATTCGTTTTCTCAGGGGCAGATGGCTAAACAGATTTGTGATCCCGTAATATGAAATGGAGACATACCACAGTCTGTCTCTGGTAAAGTCACCACTAAGGTTTAAAAAACCAAACCTGACGGCACCGTAAAGCAGCCAGCTAAGGGTAGAACAGAAAATGAGGAAATAACATGCTGCGAATCTAAAATCATTATACAAACAGTATTAAAATGTCGGGGAAATCTTTGAGCCTAAGTTTGAGGATCCATTTAAAAAGATTTAAGGGAGTTCAGAAGGTGCCAACAGTTAGAGTGATCAGGTCTACAAACCCGAGCGTTATCAGACACATTAAGTGCTGACAGCAGCTACGAATTGTGCAAAACACACACACACACACACACACACACACACACACACACACACACAGAAGGCTATGTGAACCAAGAATGGTATATTCTCAACTGAGAGTAAATGCATGGCTGAGACTACCGGTTGGTCATGAACCAGCATGGACATTTTCCGATTTTTTTTTTAACTCTCTCTCTCTCTCTCTCTCCCGACCTTAATTCCTCTCCCAAATTCCTCTCCCAAAGATTCCAATTTCATTAGGTGTAAAGACCCTCCAACTTGGTAGACGGGAGGATGAGTATAGGGGAGTGCAATTGATTTGTTCGCTTGTTTCTTAGTTTTGGATCGGACTTTTTATTGTCTTGTTTTTTTTTTTTTGTTTTTCATGTTTTTGTTTTTGATGAAAGAAGAAAAAAAAACCAGTGAAAAAGTCATCATAAGCATGATGGTAAAGCTGATTTTATTCTATTCCCCCCCCCCCCCCCCCCCCCCATCCTAGAGGCCACGTCATGATCCACCATCTTTCTGTCCAGTCCTCCAGCCACCCTCTCCATACCACCTACTACTAATAATAATAACCCCTATACACACACACACGTTTACCGACCTCAGCATCCTTTTTCTCTCTCTCTTTCCCTGGAATTGTTCTGTTTGAAGTTCCCCCCCTTTCTTTCAGCCATTCTCTCCCTCCCTGAACCCCCTTTCCGCATCACAGGATTTTCTAAAATGTCATATAGCCCCCTTTTTTTCTTCTATCCACCCTACAACGGGAACGATCTGAAAATATACAGTAAACAAAAGAACATTGCAATTTGCTTGTATTTTGAACAGTGAAAGAATCAACACTCAAAAAAAAAATTTTTTTCAGCGATTGCTGTAAACACATATCAAAGTAACCACGGTTATATATAGCACGCTGATAGTGATTGACTTCCACCACAATTTTAGCATCAGGCCATTTGGTAACATCTCTTCGACTACATCAATCTGTGGTCTTCAAAACAAAAAAAAAAAAAGTGCGTCAGAAGAGTGAAAACTCAGAGACGACAGGGTAAACGAAAACGTCAGCACAGTTCAACAAAACACCGGTGTGATAACATTTCTCCTTTGCTTAAAATCATGGGTGCATGCATTTAATACATTTTGTAGGATTTACGTTCTCAGAGTTTCATTAGAAATGTAGAAATATATCTGTTGATTTTTGAGATTTACGTCCTATTTATTAGGACAAGGTTTTTGACATATACTAACCGTTTTCTTCACCTTATTCAACCATCAGTCATTTTCACTGTACTGGTATAAATGGTCGTATAGTCATCTAACACGAGTTTTCTTTTGATTTAGTTAATATATCCAGAAACCTATTATATGGCTCATTACTTTAAAAGTCAAAGGGTATCTTCCTAATTCTCCGAGGATAAAACTCGAAAATAGATATGAAATGAGGCAGGGAACGGTGAACAATAAACAACAAACAAGTAGGGTAACTCTAGCTCCCACAAGAAAACTAGACGCCCATAACGGCAAAGAATTGCTGCTAACGACACCGATTCGCCTAGCAGATATGACAGCACAGAGCACACAGAACAGACAAGGAGACGAGCCCACGGCACAGAGCAAGAGAACAAACAAGCAAAACATCCCCAAGGGGACGTTTCCTTGTTTGTTCTGTGTGCTCTGTGCTGTCATATCTGCTAGGCGATTCCGTGTCGTAAACAGCAATGCTTCAGAGTTATGGGCGTGCATTTGTTTTCTTGTGGAAGCAAGAATTACCCTACTTGTTTGTTGTTCTCCGAGGTGACGTAATGGCATTGCTTTTTTTATGAACACCTAATAACGCTCTGCGGAATTTGAGGTGTAGATTTTCATCACGAATATGAACTGAATTGAAATGTTTCAAACTAGTCATAAATATCACATTCATCTTCTACATTCAAATAAAAAGAAAACCACACCTCTGCTCCATGTGTTAAACTGGCGTAATCATGCTCTGTCTCTCTCTTCTCTCTCTCTCTCTCTCTGTCTCTGTGTCTCTGTGTGTGTGTGTGTGTGTGTGTGTGTGTGTGTGTGTGTGTGTACATAAACTTTTCACCACAAAACTTGGTCTTCACACACACACACACACACACACACACACGCGCGCGCGCGCGCGCGCGCGCGCACACACACACACACACACACACACACACACACACACACACACACACAGAGAGAGAGAGACGAGAGTGAGACATCTAGACAGAGAGAGAGAGTGAGCGTTTAGCCTCAGGAGGACTCTGCTCAGAACCACAAGAGTACGCTCCCTTTGAAAGCTCCACCTTCAAACTGAGAGTGAAAGTGTTCATGATGGCGCCCACTCAAACCTGTCGGCATCAGGGGGAGGGGAATGCTCGTTTTTCAGCTCAGTCTGCACCCCTAACAAATTCTTCCTGCAGGCATAACCTGTAGTTTACGAGGAAAGAATCTGAATACACTTTGCTTGATGGCTCTGAATCGCTGATATACCTATATCTATAAAGACACACAGGATGCAGTTAGACAGATAAATAGATAAGTAAGTGGGTATAGAAATGAATACATGAAAGAGGAGAGCAGTTGATTGTAGCCTCATGTTTAAAGACTGTCGTTTTGTCAAATTTTTTTTTTACCCCCCATTGTCTTCTGTCTCAGGTTTTTTTTTTTTCATCTG
>JADBJO010034201.1:10000-13743 GCA_016801955.1 Conus betulinus
TCAACTTCTAATCAAAGAAAAATGCAGTGTGTGTGTGTGTGTGTGTGTGTGTGTGTGTGTGTGTGTGTGTGTGTGTGATCGAGAATAAGAACAAGAGCAAGAACATATTTTATTACCATATGAAAACCAGTGGTTTTGTGGGGCACAGATGATCAAGTTCAGACATTCAACTAAACTAATCCCAGCGTTGTCACATCTTGCAACATAACATTAGTAGCAGAACGAAAAAGCACAGTGTGTATCAGAGTCTGATTAATTTTCTGTCTCCGAAGAGAAAAAACACAACAGGATATACTGGGCAAGTACAGGTTGGAAGCAGTCCAATAACATGAGCTCCGAGGGTTTAGTCATGTTAGTCTGTGGTGGAAAATAAGTTTTTTTGTGATCCTTGTCATCAGGTCATAACGTTGTTGGTCAAATAATTTGCAGTCATCGATAATTTTTTTTTTTTCTTTTGCTGTCCCAGCTTCTGTGCCACCTCAGAGGCAGTGCACCACACGCCGCTCATTCCGACCCCCCCGGTCCATAGCCACAGCCCGGTCGGCCCCGGCACCGGCAATCCACAGGGAGCAGTCAATGTCAAGTCGTCAAGAGGCAACCCACCGAGGAGACACTGCACTGCTGCCGAGTCACTTCGGTGGTGTTCAGTGGCGCCTGTTCTCATCTAACATACGCAGGACACCACCTACTAAGCCCCCTACTGACGACAATAATTGCTTAGTCGCGTGAGTGAGCTCTCCCTCCGGAGGGCGCCACCACGTCATCCAACGACAGCGACAGCCCCCATAGACTCGCCGATACTTCGGAGGTGTACTGCTACCTTAACTTCCCTTGCACCCAATCTGATCCTCGTAAATCTGAAACCTTAAACAGGCTGGTGTTCCGCCGACCAGGGCCTAGCCAGTGCTCCGCCTACTCTACGCCCACACACCTCGGTCTTCAGGTCTTTCCCGGGACCAGCGACTAAACAGCTAGCCTCCACATCGGGTTCGACTCGCGCGATGCGAGTTCACACGTTGGCAGAACTGGCCCACTCGCCGCCAGTCGCGAGGTGCGTGGTAGATCCCGCCCACTTTCCTGTAGCTGGCGGCGGCAGCTTGTCGGCAAGACTGTCTGGAACGGATTCGTGTGAAACAGCAACGCTCGGCTGTGGAGGAGCAGTACGGAAGAGCGTCAGGCTGAACGGGGAAGAGGGTGGGGGGAGGCAGTTTCGAGTGTGTTCATGTTCCTTCTTCTCTCTTGGGAGGAGGGGATGGGGGGGTGGGAGGGCAGTTTGAGAATGCGTTCATTTCCTCTCTCTCTCTCTCTCTCTCTCTCTCTCTCTGTCAACCAATCAGTCAATCAATCAAACCTTCGAAGCCGTGTCCCAGGTGTCTCATTTCAATGATATTTCCTCTGCAGTAAAAGAATACTGGTATCATAGAATCCAATTTGGTGAAGATGACGACCTTTGTGTTTTCCTCTGAGTTTAATTTTCATCCATCAGTCCAAACAGTGGTTGTGTAACTAATCTAATTTATTTGAAGTCCATGTTTTGAAGTCGTTGGTTTCGATATGTTTCGATATGTTTCCGTGGTTTTCTTTATAAGTCGTGTTATAATTCTGCTGTTGGAGACTGATCGATGAAGTTTATTCCATTTCTTCCCAAAGACTTGTCGTAAAGGTACATTAAAGCAAACAAAACACACCACACACACACACACACACACACACAAACACACTAGCATGCACACACACACACACACACGTTTGTATGTATGAAACACAAAACCAGTAAACTAGTACAAAGAAGAAAACAGTTATGCCGTCAGTGATGATATTACCACAACTGGTAGCAGCAGCAGCAGCAGCAGAGGCGGCGGCGCGACAGCAGTAGTAGTAGTATTCATAATAACGATGATAACAATAATAACAAGAACAATGATAATAAAAATAACAGTAGCACCACCACCAACAATGACAATAATTTTTTATGACGATGACGAAAATAACAATAATAATGATACTACTACAGGTAATAATGATTTCTGAATTACTTCATCTACTTCATCCATCCTATTCCTGTCCCTTTTGAAGGTTTTGTTCGTTAACTTCAACTTCCGCCACCAATCTTCTATCTTCCTTTCCTGCCCCCTCCCTGCACACACACACACACACACTCTGTGTGTGTGTGTGTGTGTGTGTGCGCGACACCACCGTACTCGCATGCACACACGCTGAGACGTCATGATCATCCGCACGCAGTACAATCCGACTCCATTCACTCAGTACAAAGACCAAGCAATATTTTTTTTCTTTCTCCCCTCTGGTATGTAAAGCAACCACACCAGAGTTCTTTTATTCTTGATCCTTTAGGGTATTTTTTTTACAGACGTAATAATGCAAAATGGAAAACAAGCATATATACACACACACACACACACACACACACCACACACAAGTATTTATATATCATTTTTCTTCCCCAAAAGAAAAAAACAATACAATGGGACAAAAAGAAAATAGAAACAAACGGCATCTTAAACAGTCACTCTTTCTTTCTTTGATTTGTTTTTTATGTCTTCGTTCCTGAACACCGAGGTCCACTTTTGTGACTTGCACCTAAGCAACCATCTTAGATTCCACAATTAAGATAGCCACATTCCTGGCTCAGGGTATATTTCAAAAAAGAAAAAAAAAAAATTCATACGCTCTTTGAAAAGGAGGAGAAGACGAAAACAGAATTCCGCCCAATAGGGGACTCCAACCACTGACCCTCAGATTAAAAGTCTGACGCTCTATCGACTGAGCTAAGCAGGCTCTGCAACAATCCTGACAGAGAAACTTATGCAGGTGTAGTTGCTGTGTTCGTCTGTGGTCTCCGATGGCAGTCATGGCGTCGGGGAGGGCGGCACAGTCGCTGAGGGCGTGGTGGAGCAACGCCTCTGTCGCACACTGGCAGAAGACTGGCACACTGGACTGGTGCTGGTGCCTGTGGCCAGTGCCTGGGGATCACGGACCATGTCGTCGTCACTTGGAGTGTCCTGTGAACCTGAAACATTGATGATGCGCTTCATTAGTTACCTTCATGAAAAAAGGAATACAGTAGATAGATAGATAGATAGATAGATAAGGACAGAGAGAGAGAGGTATGAAAGAAAAGAGGAAGAGAGAGAGAGAGAGGGGGAGGGAGGGTAAGGGAATTGGGGCAGGCAAACGCGAGAGAAAGACGGGAAAATGGGGAAAAAAAAAACAGATCTGGATATCTAGTACAACGCGATATACAATGCAAAACAAACTGTGTTGTGTGTGTTGTGTGTGAGCGCGCGCGCGCGCGTGTGTGTGTGTATGTGTATGTGTGCGTACGTACGTACGTATATGAGTGTGTTTCGCGCACGCGCGCGTGCAGTCGTGTGTGCATTTGTGTGTGTGTGTGTGCATTTGTGTGTGTGTGTGTGTGTTTTGTGTGCGCGCGCGGCGGAGGGGGGGGGGGGGGGGCGAAGTTGAAGGAAGGTAGGGGAACAAGGGGTGCATGACCGTATGCGTGTGTTGTTTTAAAAATCAGGAAAGAATTTGTGCTATTTGTGTGGTTGAATTTCTTAGTATCCACAATATTGATAACTTGAGTACGCTAATCTGCTGCACCTTGTTTCTAAGACAGTATTCTGCGTAACCTAGAGCTTATGATAATGAAAATGTTACGACAGAAAAATAGCATTTGATTTTCTTTTTATTTTTTTATCCTTGAGCATGCGTGCGATTCA
>JADBJO010034202.1:0-12500 GCA_016801955.1 Conus betulinus
TTGTTTTCCTGTTTTTTTTTCCCAAATATATTCACATCTTCTCAATGAATTTCTTAACCATGAAATAGGTGACCGGCCATCCTACGAGGCGTCATTTTTCCCAGTGCCTATCACTACTCCCCTATCTTTGCAGATCCCTTTGAGTGGTCCTGTTTTGACGGACTGGTCCGACCATCAGGCTCAAAAGCACTGCCATACCCCACAATCTCAATTTTTTTCCCCGACGCATCTGCAAAAGGTTAATATTTAACGACAGTAATAATAAGATTGTTTTTATGGGCACTACAGTTTGTTATACATTTCAAGCAGCCCCCACGTATACAGTCACACATGCTGCTCGAGTATGAACTCAGGATTATTATCATCAATCTCATCATATCAACCGGACTGTGCAGGTATTTGCTATGTATTCTCTATCTCTCTCACCGTCGTATCCCTCTCTCTCTCGACCTCTCCCTTTCGCTCCCCCCTTCTCCCTCTCGCTCCCACCCCCCCCCTCCTCCCCATCCTGAACATGCAGAAGAAACCGTAGAAAGCTGTAGGAAAAAAATCAAAGTCTTGCAAAGGAAAAGTCACCGTCTTCGTTGCAAAGTCACCTCTCTAAATGAAGTCGTGCAGAGCTTGAAAAACAAAACACTTAGTGTCTGAATCGTGCGCTGAAATGTTAGAAGCGACAGTTTCTGGTGTACCACTTCAAGTGATGAAACGGCTGATGAAAAAACACGTCTCCAAAAGATAAAAGCTATCACCCTGCCCTAAAAGCGTTTGCCCTTACTTTGCAGTTTTACTCCACTAAAGCATACAATTACGTCAGGGAAACGTTTGACTTTTGTCTCCCACACGTAGAAACGATCAGGCGTTGGCTTCAAACAGTGGACGGCAGGGCAGGATTCAGCAAAGAAGTTATGCAGTCCTTGAAAGGGAAGGTGGAGGAAGCAAAGAAAGGTGGAAAGGAAGTGCTTTGCTCGCTCATGATTGATGAAATGTCAATCAAAAAGCACATTGAATGGGATGGGAAGGCAGTCGTCGGATTTGTGGACATAGGCAACGAGATGACCGATGACAGTGCTCCACCTGCAACCCGAAGCCTTAGTTTTCATGGTTGTCTGCGTAAATGGATCATGGAAAGTCCCTGTGGGATATTTTCTCCTGCATGGCTTATCAGGTACAGAAAGAGCAAACTTAATTCGCCAGTGCCTTCACCAACTTGCAGATGTGGGGGGTCAAAGTCATTGCCCTAACCTGTGACGGTCCATCATGTCATATGTCCATGCTGAAAGAACTTGGCGCTTCTATGGATCCCAACCACCTTGACCCAAGCTTCAAACATCCATCAACTGGAGACAAAATATACATCATGCTGGACGTTTGTCACATGTTTGAAGCTACTGAGAAACGCGCTGGCAAGTTGTGGTCTGCTCAAAGACGGGCAAGGCAAAATTATAAGATGGCTGTATTTGCAGGAACTGCATGAAATACAGGAGCACGAGGGTCTTCATCTTGCCAACAAGCTGAAAGAAGCCCACTTGTGTTGGCAAGCTCAGAAGATGAAAGTGAAGTTGGCCGCTCAAACGCTGAGTCGAAGTGTGGCAGATGCACTCGAATTCTGTCGAGATGGCCTCCAACTGGATGCATTTGAGAAGAATGTCGAGGGCACCGTCACTTTCATCCGCATGGTAGACCAGCTGTTTGATGTTCTCAATTCCAGGAACTTGTTTGCCAAAGGCATGAAAGGTGCCTTAAAACCTGATCTGCCAAACGGGGACTGCTCTACAATGGAGTTTCTGGATACTGCCTTCCACTACATGAAATCGTTGAGTAATATTGCTGGCAACTTGATGTATACCACGCCCAAGAAAACAGCCTTCATTGGTTTCCTGGCAGCCATCAAAAGTACTCAGGCCATGTACAAACTGTATGTTGGCGTAGACAAACCTTTGGATTACTTGTTGACCTACAAGTTCTCCCAGGATCACCTGGAGCTCTTTTTTGGTGCTGTCCGGGCACACGGAGGATGCAACAACAATCCCACTGTCCGACAATTCGTTGCCGCCTACAAGAGATTGATGCTAAGACATGATGTCAGGATTCTGACAGGAAACGTGACACCACAAGATGCCACAACAGTGTTGGAAACGGCAGCATCTGTCAACACTATTAGGACGGCAGTAGATGACGAGAGTCAGGACATTTTGGTAGCTCGTCGTTACCATCTTGTTGAGTCCAGTGACGCCAGTGATGATCTGGAGGACATTCCTGACTTGCCTGATTTGTCCATATACAGGGAGTCTGCCGTTGGTTACATTGCTGGTTTCGTAACCAAAATGGTGGAAAAAAACATGGGATGTCCTGAATGCCGAGCAGCTCTTTCCGTGAAGGCAGTTGATGGTAGTCAGCCAAGCCATGGTCTGATCTTGCAAAAAGACAAAGGGGGCTTGATCAAGCCATCTCAAAGCGTGGTGGATGTGTGCCTGGAAACTGAAAAGCTTTTTCAGAAAATGTTGTATATAAACAAAGACAACCTTCCACAGACACCAAATATGTCTGGCGCATTTGCCCATGCCGTCCTTGAGCGTACCGGAGGTCGGGTGTTTCAGACACTTGACAGCCACATGTTCGAGTCTGAACCAGACAATAATCATGTTTATTCACTGATCAAATCCATTGCCAAGGCTTACTTCAAAGTGCGCATTCATCACCAGAGCGCTACAACACTCAGGTGACAGGCAAATTTGTCCGAAAAACCATGTCCAAACTGATCTTGTTTAAAAACCAGTAGAGAGAGAGAGAGAGAGAGTTCTTTGTGGTTTTCTGTGTTTTTAAACATGATTTTTTCGATGTTTATGGCATGGTGTTTCTTTTTGGAGGAGGATTTTGCACCCCACCCCCCCCCCCCCCCCCCCCCCCCCCCCCCCCCCCCCCCCCCCCCCCCCCCCCCCCCCCCCCCCCCCCCCCCCCCCCCCCCTTTGTTCTGTTTTGTTTTTGGAAATGGGTTTGAGTATAGACATTTCTTTCTCATATTCAAAGTTGAACAAACAAGTGTCTTGGTCTAATTTGTTGTTGGGGATTGGATAAAGCGTTGTTGCAGCAATTAATAATTTTATATTAATGTTTGATTGCCATGTGTTATGAGAGGCAAATTTATTTGGGGAAAGATCGAAATATTGTTTAAAATCCAGTAGGGTCTGAACATATTTGACACAGGAGAGAGAGAGAGAGAGAGAGAGAGAGAGAGAGAGAGAGAGAGAGAGAGAGAGAGAGAGATATCGGCAACACTTGAGAGAAGATCATTAGAAATAAAATAATTATTAGAAATAAAAGACATTACAAACTGTCTAAACTGTCTATTGATGTTCTCTCTCTCTCTCTCTCTCTCTCTCTCTCTCTCTCTCTCTCTCTTCTCTCTCTCTCTCTCTCTCACCGTGTGTGTGTGTGTGTGTGTGTGTGTGTGTGTGTGTGTGTGTGTGAGAGAGAGAGAGAGAGAGAGAGAGAGGAGAGAGAGAGAGAGAGAGAGAGAGAGAGAGAATATTTTAATAGCTGTTACAAGCTAAACCATCACATCGCAGCCCGACTGTCAAAAGGGCAGGCAATCCTAGACGCTCTGTGACCCTCCCTGGTCCGTGGGTTAGAGTTATCTCCCCTGTCCCGTATTTCCGTCTTTCTCGCCCCATGGGTCTTGGTGTCGTGGTCAATACGCAGTGGGGATCCCGGGTGGGGGGGGGAGTGGAGTACGGGCCTTAGTGGGGCAGTTAAGGTAGTAAATATCAGTGAATCGCGCACTTCATAGTAGAAGCATGCCATTTGGCATGTGGGTACCTAGACCCTTTCAGAATGATATGAGAGAGGGAAACACAATGGGCGTGACCTCTGGAGGGCGTGGCCATACATTTAATTAGGTCAATGTGTCATGTTCTTTCTTTTTCGTTTTTTGCACAAAACAATGCATTCTTGCAACAAAAAAAAACTGCTTCAGAATAACCCTGAGTATGTATTCGATGAGACGTATGAAGACAAGCCTATATTGAAGCTAACTTGTAAGACTCTAAAAACGTAGGTCATTTAAAAGTAGGTCAAAAAGTCCTTAAAATCTTATTGTTTTTTTATTTTTTTTACATTTTTTGGCTCCAACTAGTTTGCAAAGTTCATAACTAACAGTGATTACCTTTATAGCAGAAAAAAAATGATGTAAACTTATTTTTGAAAATGAAAACAAGCATTTTGTCACTTAAAAAACAAGTAGGTCAAGTATTTTTGACTACTTAATGGCGTATCTTTACGTGTTTTGGTATCAGATTTAACCAATTCAGCTGCTTCTAGAAGGGAAAGATGGGGTTTCAAGTACTTGATTGTCTCTATACTTATTGCCTAAGTTGACAGACTGTTACATTGCCTTTTTATATCCCAAGATTTGACCTATTAGGAGTCATTTGCTATCAATATACTAGGTGGTTTGTTGGAACCATTGGAATACGTCACGGCAGTTTTCTTCCAGCACTGCCAAATCTCGGATGTGAACTGCCAGCCAGCGAGCATAGTTGACATGATCCATGGCAAACATCCAAGGTACCAACTTCGTCAGGCATATTGACATACATCTTGAAGTGTCCTGTGCGGACTGCATAGACAAGCTGAAAAATACATAGCTGAAAGTCCAGGGCCCTAGTCCAGTATGCAAACTGTGGCTGTTCATCTGCCATCTTCATGCTCCAGTCATGGAAACCGAATGGAGTGCTCGGGTCTGACTCCAGAAAACTTTGTGTATGCACGCCACTGCAAAATGTGTAATGCAGCTGCCGTAACTTGGTGGGCATGCCTTGTTGTGGTCAGATGAGCTGCTTTGGCTAACAACTCAGCAATACCAGAGGATGCAATCTCGGCTAGTGTGACGACAGGATTCCATCCTGAACCCTTCAGCCAGTCCCCAAGCGCTTTGAACGCTGCCATTTTTTTATGTGAAAGCCTCCTAGCATGATGATAACAAAGTGTTTTTCTCACTAAATGTGTCTGGCCAGCACCACTGAATTCCCTTTGCCAAGGCAAACAGTGGCTGGTCCACTCTGAGCACAGGTTTTGTCCAGGATTGAGGTGTTGGGTGGCTGCTTTTACCAGAGTCATGACATGTCTGATTAGGGAAGTGGAGTGTGTGCATTGTCCACAAGGAGAGGTAGGAGTCCAATGATGGCAGATGGGATATTATCTTGTAGCTGAAGAGATGCATGATAAGTAGCCCATGAGATTCCATCTTTATTGTTCACAGGCACTGTCTCCAGTGCTGCTAAGACATGTTTCATCCAGGCATACTCCTTGGTGCAGCTTTGAATCTCAGAACTGATGTCTGGCTGATTACCTCCTGGTAATGGAGGCACCAGATGTTTCCTGGTGTGGGTCAGGCACAGGGAAAACACATTGGTGTATTCAGGGTGGTAACAAAGGAATGGTGCGATATCGGCTGTTTGCTCCATCCTCAGTAAGTGGCCTCTGTTGCTATTCACCACCATCTTCACTGGGTCTGTGCTGAACGAGGAAAATACTGCTCTCATGGAAAGAATCTGATGAGGTCGTTGAAGTGGGACTGTGGTCTATATTGTCAGCTATACCAGCTACAAAACAAACCCTTTCTCATGTTTGTTGGTACGACAACTTTTTCGTCCTCAAGTCATCTGCACACGTGTGCTATCTCAGTGCTATCTCAGATGAAATTGACATCAGTCTGTCATAAGAAATCCCAAGTCAAAGATCAGAAAGTGTGGTAATGAGTCCTTTCTTTCTTTTTCTGCGTGCAATTTCAGACCAAGATAAACTGGTAGAGGGGTTTCTCGGTCTTTCTTGTGGCGCTGAAATTTTGGCCTTTGGAATCCTTCGACAACTGAAAACAATCAGCTGGGAAAGAGTGAGAGCTGCTTGTTTTGAGGGTGTTGCATCATACTCTGATTGATCAACAGATGTTGGGCCATCAAGGATAAAGCTCATGAGCGCTTTCAGAGATGCTGGAACTGACTGTTCTTGGCAGTTGTCGTCAAATACTCCTTTGAATTCCCCTTTTCCCTTCAATATGTCTTTCCTTATGATCTGGGCTGCTCTGACCAATTGAAGAGCATCAGAATCAATAGCGCACACTTTTTTCAAAGCATCACCCAGGTCTTTGTCAAATACAAATATGACGTATCTCCCTTGATATGCACACTTCAGATCTGGTATGGCTGCTTCAGTCTTTTTTCTTAGGCGTGTAGAATGTACCTTTTCGTCATTTAAACCAAAATATGAGAGACGATAAGTATATAGACGGAGTAGAAATGTCATGCCAAAGACAGGGGCTGTTTGGGGATTATTTCGGAAGCTTTCAATGTAAGCCACAACCTCAGCAAATGCAATAGCATGTGCTGTTGATCTGTTTGTTGTTCCTTCTGATTCTTGTGCCTGGTTTGCTGGTACACGTCTGTAGAAGGCAGACAGGCATTTAATGTGATAATGACAATCCATTGCCACCATGTCTTTGACAGCAAGTTTTGTGAGTAGCTCTTTGTCGTTCAGTTGCTGAGCATGTGCACGAACTTTATCATCCAGGGGCAAAGTGAGAGCTCGATGAAGCCCTGCTGCACCGGGAGATCCATTGCAGAAAAAGCATGTTGGTCCTGTGCCCATCTCATCTGTCTTACAGCTAGATTCATCTGCAAGTTTCCGTGTTCTCACAGGACTGGGTTTATCACTTGCTGGCTTTCTTTTCCTGTGTAAAACAGTGTTGCTTATTTTTGCACGACAGGATTTGTGCCAAGAAGCTTTGTGCTTCCTCAAGGTCTCCTCAAAACCAGTTCCTTCATCCAGTTTAGACAATGGAATAGAAAGTGGGGACTCACCCAACTCCTGAAAAGCTGTCAAATTGTAAGCAACGTAGGTATACCCCCTGCTCCATCTCCTTTGCTCCCTTTGCTGGGCATATCAAATGTGCTTTGCTTAATGGGTTCTGGCACAGAGCGCACAGATTTCAGTCAACTGTCAAGTCATCAACGTCTTCAGAGGAAAATGGTACACTGGGGTCGTCTATCCTCTTATAGTCACGAGACATCGCTACTTTTTGACTGCCTACAGACTCGGAACTGCAACAAAGACATAAAAGCAAAACCTGAGTTTTGACGCCAATGGATGACCATACAATTTGCACTGATCAGTTTTGATTCCGCTATAATGACAACCAACTTAGCAAGTTCACAGAACTGATTTTTATTTTTTTTTTTTTTTGTTTTATTATTTGAGCATTTATCATCAATACAATTACAATTCATGTTGATACGAGCTTATAATTGATATTGTTCTTGTAAATAAGAACTGTGGCATTTGTGGTCAAACAGACACTGGCAGTAATATACAAAAAAAAAAAAAAAAATCACTTTGGAATTCTGGCTGAATGCAGTCTTTATCTTAAGAAGAACAAGGTGAATATTTCTAATATCTAAAAACCGACTTTTAATCATTAAAAGTTTAAATGGAAATAAAACTGGATTAAAAATAATGTATGTAAACTCACCAGCTGTGAAAAGTTGTTTAGTCACAGTCAAATAGCTGCATTATGCTGAAAGCCGCTCCAAATGCGCTGAAACTTGATTATACAAAAAGACATCAAAATCAGTACACCAAGAATGAAACAAAGCCGTTCGCCCGCGTGAGGGCCACGACCGTTGATACATTTTTTTGCACCCTCATAGGAATATTTGCAACCTTATCAGTCTTATATGTATTTTTCCCTGATCACAAGTGATGTATGTAGACATTTCTGTTCTCAATTTTATTTGATATTCACATGTCTCAAAACGTTTTAAACGGAAGAAACTTAATAGAACACAAGTGAAACGTGTTACTTTTCACGTGGTTGACTCGTCTAACTATACACCGCTAGCGGCGATGACAGATCCAGAGCAGGCACGAGTCTGCTTCCCGACACTGGCAGCGGGATGCTTTGGCTGGTGCTATGGTATTCTGAATGTGTCAAAATTCACTTATGAAAACTTTGATCGATCACTGCTCCTAACACAGGGGCGTGTGATCGTGTTTCCCTCTCCAGACATAATCAGCATGGTTCATAGTATCATTGTGCATGAGGAAATGTTTCTACTAAAAAAAACGCAAGATAATAAATCTTAACTCCTCCACTATGGAACGGTCATTGACTGTCCCTAATTAAGACTAGGGTAGAACTTCTCCCTTTTATCCTCCCCAGTTAACTCCATGTGGTCGGATGCCAGTACCTTCGTAAAAATCTGACGGGGGTGATTAGCCTGGTGGCTTCACTTAGAGCTACATATGAGATATGTGTGCCTGTGTATGATGAGGGGGGGGGGGGGGGGGGGGGGGGGGGGGGGGGGGGGGGGGGGGGGGGGGGGGGGGGGGGGGGGGTTGGTTGGTTGAGACAGGGTATTGGACAGATATGTGCTGGCCAATGAAGCTACTATGTATGAAGCTCAGGAGGTGTGTCCCCCGAGTGTGTGTGATATATGACATGCTTTAAGTTAGCGAGAAGAGAAGACAACTGCGCTCTCGTTCACCGCTCTCAAGCAAGGTACAACACCAAGGAGAGACCTGAGACTCAGGAGAAGTGTGAACTCTGTGGACTCACGAGGAGACCACGAGAGCGAGACCCTTAGGGCAGAATCGCGCAGCAGCTCTCTGAGACAGGAAACAGAGGTGTCTGTGTGACTGTGGACGAGATCCGACCGGGGGGGGGGAGGGGGGGGGGGGCCAACCCCCAAATCTCGTGAAGGTTTGGGTTTGCCCCTACTTGCAGTGTTTGTCTGGGACATGCAACCAGTAGAGATTTTGGAGACTGTCACCAAGTGTTCCTAGATTCCCGTCGTCCGTGTGACTTCCGTGAATCTCCGGTGAGGGAACTTTGGGTGTCAGGTGTGTGAGAGAGGAGTCGGCGGCAGAGCCCTGAGATTCCTGTGCGTGACACACTCCCAGTCAGGCGTGACCCACGGTGAAGTGTCGGTGTGTCGGCAGTACATAGGAGACCCCCACAGGACGGTCCAGTGGGCGGGAGTGACCAGAGACTTGGGCAAAGTCTAATAGGCCCAGTGTACTGCCGAGGCTCCCAGCGAGGGAGCCGAAGAGGGGGACATCCCTGGCGGACGTCCGGCGCCGCCGACGACAACCTGAGAGGCTGAGTGGGGGGCGAAGTGCGGCCCCGACGGGAAACCGGCACCCGGCTGAGACTCCAGGGACCAACAAGTGGGCAGGGGTAGGCCAGCAGAAACTTGGAGGTCAACCCCTCGCCTTCATCCTCAGGTGTGAGGGTGTAAAGTCCGTGCCAGCAAGGACAACGCGACGACAGTAAGCGGCAAGAAGTGGGACGGCGCCCCCACAGACATTGAGAACTGTGTGAGCCTAGCCGAGTTCGAGTGTGGGTGTGTGTGTGTGTGTGTGTGTGTGTGTGTGTGTGTGTGTGTGTGTGAGACCACCCCCCCTTCCCCCTCCGAAACCTAAGGTGAGGCAAATATTCTATGTCTTGCTATGATATTTGTTGATTTTGTGTGTGGGGGTGTGGGGCGTTCATCCATTTCTTTTCGTATTTGATTTTTTTTTGGGGATGAGTGGTAGGACTTACTACATACTTTCAGAGCTAGTGGGAAGAACCAAGGTGGGGGCTCGGAGCTGATGATCAAATTGGTTGAAGAATAAGTTTTTCTTTTCTTGATTGAATAAATGTTGTTAATTGATCCCATAAAGTGTTTCATTAAATTGTAGAAATTGTTCCTTGGTTTTTCCCGCATGTTTATGGGTGGAGGGCGTGCGTTACGACGAGTGATGCTTATAGAATAATAAATAATATATACCAGCTAAAGCATCCACACGTCTACCTCGCCCATAACATCTGGGGGCTCTCGTCCGGTATCTGAACTTACCAGATACATAACGTTAGTCGGGGTATCATAACCAGTTGGATGCTTGATCAGGTTTTTTTTTTTTTTTTTTTTTTTTTTTTTTTTTTTTTTTTTTTTTTTTTTGCAGTTTGCTGACCGCGAATTGCCCTAGTGCAGGAGCCAAGCGTTCTTTTCTCTCGGAGAGAAAGTATTCTTTTTTTTTCTTTCGGAGACTTTAATCCTCGCACGAAAAGTACTGCCATAAGGAACCGGTTGTTTCCTTTTATTCCGTTTCTGGTATCGTATTTTTTGTCATTGTCTTCTTTTTCTTTTTCCTTAATCTGTCGGGGAAAAGTGTATATCCTGTGTTCTTCATTATCATTATTCATCTCTCACTGTATCGTCTTGTCATGTGGATCACTACTTGTCTGTTCGTCTGGTATGAGAGAGAGCGAAGGTGATTCTCAGTTTGGCAAGGGTACTAACTCCCTAGTAGTCTTTATTGTGAAGCCATCAGTTAATATTTCCCTGTAGTTTTCGTTATAATTATTCCCTTCTGGTTCTAAGTATATTTCAACATGCCACGTCGGAGCAATAAACGGTCGGGGCGCAGCGGAGGAAAGCAGTGTGCCAGCATCGGAAACAAACATGAATGTTAACTTGCAGCAATGGAGGGGGAAGAAGGACTAATCCTTGGTTTAAAAGGGAAGGATTTGGTGGACTACATAAAACACAGGAAAGAGAGAGGAGGAGGAGAGGAAAGAGAAGAGAGGGAGAGGGAGAGGGAGAGAGAGAGAGCATCAGATAGAGATGGAAAGACTAAGGCTGGCAATTGAACAAGGCCGAACTCGTACATTGTCAGGGAATGGAATGGACAGGGTGGTGGCGATTTTGGCGGGGCGTGGCGGGGCGCGTAACAGGAGACCAACCGTTCAAATCGCGATGTTTGATGACAGAGCGGAGCATCTCGAGGAGGAGTATCTTTCTCACTTCGAGAGCCTGGCAGTAGATCAGAACATTCCTCGCGATAGATGGGTTGCGAATTTGTCTTCTGGTCTGTCCCACAAAGCCAGGTCGGCGTACGCTATGCTTAGTGGGGAGAGTGCTAAGGATTACGATGCAGTGGTAGGTAGCCGCACTGTATAGGTACTTCCGCATTACGCCTGAGAGAAATGCTTAGCAGCAGCGTTTAGGAATGCCGCAAAGCAGGGTTCGGAGACCCATGAACAGTTTCACCACAGGGTGGGAATTCTGTTCGATAGGTGGGTGAAGACGGAAAAGATAGAGAAGGAGTATGAAGGAGTATGAAGCGTTGAGGGAGCTCTTACTCAGGGAGCAAATCGTAGGCACTTACAGTGCAGATTTGGAGGTTTTTCTCTTAGAGAGAAGGGATGCCTAAAGCTGTCGGAAATAGCCGACTTAGCCGAGCGGTATGAGGTTGCTCACCCACACTCGCATAGGGTTCCCAAACCACGCAACAGCACGCACCAAAACAACCCCATGCAGACAATGCTCGCACCCTCACAAACACCCACCCACCTACACGAAACAACAACCACGGGCCACCATCGCAATCCACCCCAAACCACAACAGACAACAAAGGCAGAAGCACACACCCAAATAAGCAGGAACAGGACAGGAAAGGAGAAAGCAAGACTCAGGTGCTACAAGTGCAATAAGTTGGGTCACTTTGCGAGGGAGTGTACGGAGCAGGGCCAACTCCATAATGGGTGCAGGAGGGAAGCTTGTTTTTCTAGATGCACAGATAAACGGGGAGCCAGTCAAGTCAAGTGCATGCTAGATACAGGTCTGACATTAGAGGCGTTGGTAGAGCCAGGGCTAGTGAAAGATGAGGACTACTTGGGGGAGAGCGTTCAACTAGCCTATGCGAATGGGGGCTCATCAACGGTGCCACTGGCAAAGATGATGTTCGTCTCTGAGCATTTCCAAGGGGAGTTGGTTGCCGGGGTGCAAGCCAACGCAATCCACAGGGCATCCTTGGGGTGCCAGAGGATCCTACAGCACCAATTGATAGGACCCCCCCCACAGCCAGCGCCAGCGCAGCAGAGATCAGGACAGCCAAGAGGACCACTATTCCAGAACCCTTGCATGCCCCGGCTATTCCCTTCACAAACATAGAGCCTGGGGAGATGCGACGGCTCCAAGCATCGAGCATTTTGATTTTTTTTTTTTTTTGAACGGCATACCATGAGATAGAATTACGAATTAAAATCATGCAACACGTTCAAGTCATTTCACTGTACCCAGCTCCTCGACTGTTGCAGACCATTATCAAAGAGGTCCAGCTGCTTGTTTGGGGGTCTGTCTCTTTCAAATGTTAAATGATTACAGTGAATATGTGTGCCTGTGTGAGGCGCGTGTGTGTAGAGATCATGCTTTTACTTTCAACAATTACGTCATCATCTTAAGTGATGAGAAACTACATCATAGTTTTATTTTTCTACAACATGGTTTCGAGTGCTGACATTAATATTACGTTATCAGATACAATGATGATATGTTTCTTGGCATTCTATACATTTTTGACGCTGCATATATTAATGTACACCGCCTTCATATCAAGGCTGTTGTAGGCCATTCTCAATTTAAATAAAAAAAAAGCCTTTTCAGAAGCTGAAGCCTCTCTC
>JADBJO010034203.1:5000-13736 GCA_016801955.1 Conus betulinus
AACACCTTAATCCCCGACAGATGTGTCAGTATCGTGCACATTCATGATTTACTAGGATCTCACCAGCAAACAACAAAAAAGAGTGTCCCCTACTCCCGTTTTTTTTCTTCTTTTTCTTTTAATTGCGGTCTCATTAAGTATGTTATCCTGTAGCATTATTCCATATCCCCTAATCCCCAGCCCCCTCCCCCTTCCCCCTCCTATACGCAACCGTATCCCGCTCAAATGACCTGGTAGCTCCAGCACCGGTACTCTACAGAGTGTCGTCGTTACATAGACATCACTGGGCAACCTGCCGGAGGAGACGCTGAACGGCCGCCGAGTCACTTTGTATGTGTTTGGTGGAGCCTGTTCTGATGCGACATACACAGGACACCACTGCCGAGTCACTTTGTATGTGTTTGGTGGAGCCTGTTCTGAAGTGACATACACAGGACACCACCTAGTAAGGCCCCTTCTGATGAAAAAAAAAGGCGGCGTATTTTCTGACCAAGCGTGAGTGAGGGTCATTGTAGGGAGTGTCACCATGTCTAACCAACGACAGTTCTCATGAACGTACCGGTACTGACCAATGCAGCACACACCAGCGACAGCTCTCATGAACGTACCGGTACTGACCAATGCAGCATACACCAGCGACAGCTCTCATGAACGTACCGGTACTGACCAATGCAGCACACACCAGCGACAGCTCTCATGAACGTACCGGTACTGACCAATGCAGTACACACCAGCGACAGCTCTCATGAACGTACCGGTACTGACCAATGCAGCACACACCAGCGACAGCTCTCATGAACGTACCGTACCGGTACTGACCAATGCAGCACACACCAGCGACAGCTCTCAAGAACGTACCGGTACTGACCAATGCAGCACACACCAGCGACAGCTCTCATGAACGTACCGGTACTGGCCAATGCAGCACACACCAGCGACAGTTCTCATGAACGTAGCGGTACTGACCAATGCAGCACACACCAGCGACAGCTCTCAAGAACGTACCGGTACTGACCAATGCAGCACACACCAGCGACAGCTCTCATGAACGTACCGGTACTGGCCAATGCAGCACACACCAGCGACAGTTCTCATGAACGTAGCGGTACTGACCAATGCAGCACACACCAGCGACAGCTCTCATGAACGTACCGTACTGGTACTGACCAATGCAGCACACACCAGCGACAGTTCTCATGAACGTACTGTACCGGTACTGACCAATGCAGCACACACCAGCGACAGCTCTCATGAACGTACCAGTACTGACCAATGCAGCACACACCAGCGACAGCTCTCATGAACGTACCAGTACTGACCAATGCAGCACAAACCTCCCCTGGCACAGATGTGAGCAACATGAAGGCCCACAGAACGCGGATGGTGAACATGATGCTGTGGAGTTATACACTGGCCAGAGAAGACGTGACAGGGCTCTACGCTTCCTTTCACAATACAGCCCAGTGTTGACCAGGCCCAATACATACAGACCATGCAGTGGTGGTCAGACAATGTGGGACGACCATGTCAGAGACCTCCCCCCCCCTCCCCCCCCCCCCCCCCCCCCGTCAGGTGCAGATTCCAGATTCTCCATTAGAGCCCCTAGCACACTCAGCTCTGGAAAGGAAAGCACCAAGGCTGAAAACCCCCACAAATAAGTCCCTCTGTCTGGAATGACACAGCTGACCTCCCAGCCTCAAATCCAAAGCAGTGATCACAGCTGCAGTGCGGTAAGTGGAAACACAAACGATATTAGTTTGAGGTAGGAATCCAAGCACATGAAAGCTTCTCTTCTATAACCATATGCTTGTCACTGAAAAGAGCTGTAACGATGTCCTTTTCCTCCTATGGAAACAATGCAGTTCCCTGCCCCCACCCCCTCCCCACCGTCTGTCCATCCCCTCACTCCCCTAGACGAGCCAGTCCTGCAGACAAACACCAGAGGCAACTTTCTACGTTTGGTGCAATGACTGTGTCACTTACCCTCCAATGAAAAAAAAAAACCTGCAGCTGAACCTAGTCTCCCCTTCCTCCTCGCCATCTCCTTCTCCCTCCACCCCCTCTCAAGTTTTGCTCATTCCCATTCTCCTCATTGAAACAGCCCCAGCCAATCCCACATCAAGACACCATCAACATGTATATATATGTGTAATAGCATGTGTGTGTGTGTGTGTGTGTGTGTGTGTGTGTGTGTGTGTGTATGCGCGCGCGCGTGTGAGTGCACGTGACACTCTACCATGGCGACGTGCTCTGTGTTGGATACAGTCAGCTGTGACGACGAAGTCAGATGATTTTGTACCATCCAGCCCTACACAGTTCAATGCAGAAAGAAAGGCGACTGACTCACCTGTTCAAAACTGTGTAGAGACGACGGCTAGACAGGCCAAAACTGGTATCAGGGAGACTGAGTGGGCAGGAGACACGTCAGCAGACAGGTGAGGTCTGAACTGAGGGAAGGCTGTCGCAGCGCTCAGGGACAGGTGCGTCGTCTGTGACACACCTTCACCAGCCCCACGTTTCCGCAGGGAACGAGAGAGGGCGAGATGCAGGGGTTTGTTTGGAGAGAGAGAGAGAGAGAGAGAGAGAGAGAGAGAGAGAGAGAGAGAGATGACATTGGTCTACATTCCATTTACAAACAGCTGAGTTCACACACACACACACACACACACACACACACACACACACACACACACACACACACACACACACAACATACACACATGCACGCGCGCGCGCGCGCGCGCACACACACACACACACACACACACACACACACACACACACACACACATCTAAGTGTGGACGCATGTGTGCTCACATCGACTCTCTCTCTCTCTCTCTCTCTCTCTCTCTCTCTCTCTCTCTCTCTCTCTCTCTCTCTCTCTCTCTCTGCTTTTTTTCTTTCTCTGTATGTCTGTCTGTCTCTTTTCATATTTTTGTCTGTTCTCTGTCTCTATACCTCTGTATCACTGTCTGTCTGTCTGTCTGTCTGTCTGTCTGTCTGTCTCTCTCTCTCTCTCTCTCTCTCTCTCTCTCTCTCTCTCTCTCTCTCTGCTACCTTTAAATTTAACGTTGACGTGGTACGTAGATGATAGGGAAGATGATGTTATCTGCCATGTTAAATACTCTGTCCTGTATTGCTTTTCATTGTGACAGATGGACTAAGCTGCCACATACAACCCTATTTTTCATTGTGACAGATGGGCTCAGCTGCCACGTACAACCCTACTTTTCACTGTGACAGATGAACTAAGCTGCCACATACAACCCTACTTTTCATTGTGACAGATGGACCAAGCTGCCACATACAACCCTACTTTTCATGTGATGACCAAGCTGCCACGATGGACAAGAACTAAGCTGCCACATACAACCCTACTTTTCATTGTGACAGATGGACAAAGCTGCCACATACAACCCTACTTTTCATTGTGACAGATGGACCAAGCTGCCACATACAACCCTACTTTTCACTGTTCATGTCTACAGCCACGTACAACCCTACTTTTAAGACTGCCAAGCTGCCACATACAACCCTACTTTTCATTGTGACAGACGGACTAAGCTGCCACACAACAACCTGCTTTTCATTGTGACAAATGGGCTCAGCTGCCACACACAACCTACTACTTTTCATTGTGACAGATGGGCTTAGCTGCCACGTACAACCCTACTTTTCACTGTGACAGATGAACTAAGCTGCCACATACAACCTACTTTTCACAGTGACAGATGGCCCAAGCTGCCACGTACAACCCTATTTTCATTGTGACAGATGGACCAAGCTGTCACATACAACCCTATTTTTCATTGTGACAGATGGACCAAGCTGCCACGTACAACCTACTTTTCACTGTGACAGATGAACTAAGCTGCCACATACAACCCTACTTTTCACTGTGACAGATGGACCAAGCTGTCATATACAACCCTACTTTTCATTGTGACAGATAGACCAAGCTGCCACGTACAACCTTACTTTTCATTGTGACAGATGGACCAAGCTGCCACGTACAACCCTACTTTTCATTGTGACAGATGGACCAAGCTGCCACGTACAACCCTACTTTTCATTGTGACAGATGGCCCAAGCTGCCACGTACAACCCTACTTTTAATTGTGACAGATACACCAAGCTGCCACGTACAACCTTACTTTTCATTGTGACAGATACACCAAGCTGCTGCATACCACCTTACTTTTCATTGTGACAGATACACCAAGCTGCTACATACAACCCTACTTTTTTATTACATCCACTCCAGGCCAGAAGTTATAATCTGCCATGTCAGAGCGTCCATGTGTGTATCTGTGTATATATGTGCGTGCGTGTGTGTGTGTGTGTGTGTGTGTGTGTGTGTGTGTGTGTGTGTGTGTGTGTGTGTGTGTGTGTCTGTCTGTCTGTCTGTCTGTGTCTATGCTTTTGTTGCGTGCATGTGTGTGTGTGTGTGTGTGTGTGTGTGTGTGTGTGTGTGTGTGTGTGTGTGTGTGTGTGTGTGTGCGCGCGCGTCTGTGTATGTGTGTGTTTGCGTCCATAAATGCCTGTGTGTGTGTGTGTGTGTGTGTGTGTGTGTGTGTGTGTGTGTGTGTGTGTGTGTGTGTGTGTGTGTGCACAACACCTCTCATTCCGACCCCCCGTCCACATTTGCTGCGTTGTATGATGAGTGTAGATATGGATATTAATTTGGTCAGGGTGATCACGTTTTCAGATAGCAATGTTATAAAAACGATGATGATCGTAGTAAGAGACAATGTCAGGCGTTCACTGAACGCCAAGAAAAAATCAGCCCTTCACAGTTGTCACACAAGACTCAGGTTGATCCCCTTAATCCCCAACAGATGTGTCAACATAAAGCACATTCACCATTGCCGCTGGTCTCTCCAACAAACCACAAATAACGGGACCCCACCCCTCAACCCCCCTTCCTTTTTTTTTTCTTTTTTTTTTTTTTATTTTTACTTTTTTTTCTTTTTACATCGTGGTCTCATCCACATGTGCTCTGTGGTATTATCCCATGCCGCTTATTCTAGCCCCCCTCCCCCCCCCCCCCCCTTTTTTTTTTTTCTTTTTGCACAACCACACCCGCGTTGGTTATATGACAACTCTAGCACTGGCAATCTACAGAGAGCACTCAACATCAAGGCGCCATTGGGCAACCCACCAGAGGAGACACCGCACAGCTGTTGGGTCACTTTGGAAGTGTTCGTTGATGCCTGTTCTGATGCAGTATGCACATGCCAACATTGTTAAGTCCCATTCTGATGAATAAAGAAGTATTTCCAGACTAGGCATGAGAGAGCGTCATTCTAGGGAGCACCACCACGTCCATCCAACGACAGTCCCAATGAACGTTCCGCTATTGACCAAAACGTCACTGACTCCCCCACTGGCACGGATGTGGACAACAAGTAGCGCTACAGAATGGGGATGGTGAGAACTATGCTATGGAGTTCCTTTCCAGTCAGATTATTCGTGACAGGGCTGTACTCTGTGCATCCGTTCATAATATATTATTGCGGCATCAACCAGGCCCGATAGATAAAGACCGTGCATTGTTGGTGAGAAAATGTGAGAATGATTGTCAGACTGTCGGTCAAGCGCTTGACACTGAATGGAGCGGCTCTATACTTCCCACATGAGCCCCACGCACACTATGGAGTGGCTCTATACTTCCCACATGAGCCCCACGCACGCTATGGAGCGGCTCTATACTCCCACATGAGCCCCACGCACGCTATGGAGTGGCTCTATACTTCCCACATGAGCCCCACGCACACTATGGAGTGGCTCTATACTTCCCACATGAGCCCCAAGCACACTATGGAGTGGCTTTGTACTTCCCACATGAGCCTCAAGCATGCTATGGAGCGGCACTGTACTTCTCACATGAGCGCCAAGCACACTATGGAGCGGCTCTATACTTCCCCATGAGCGCCACGCACGCTATGGAGCGGCTCTATACTTCCCACATGAGCCCCAAGCACACTATGGAGCGGCTCTATACTTCCCACATGAGCCCCAAGCACACTATGGAGTGGTTCTACAAGTAGCGCTACAGAATGGGGATGGTGAGAACTATGCTATGGAGTTCCTTTCCAGTCAGATTATTCGTGACAGGGCTGTACTCTGTGCATCCGTGCATCCGTTCATAATATTATTGCGGCATCAACCAGGCCCGATAGATAAAGACCGTGCATTGTTGGTGAGAAAATGTCAGAATGATTGTCAGACTGTCGGTCAAGCGCTTGACACTGAATGGAGCGGCTCTATACTTCCCACATGAGCCCCACGCACACTATGGAGTGGCTCTATACTTCCCACATGAGCCCCACGCACACTATGGAGCGGCTCTATACTTCCCACATGAGCCCCACGCACGCTATGGAGTGGCTCTATACTTTCCACATGAGCCCCACGCACACTATGGAGTGGCTCTATACTTCCCACATGAGCCCCAAGCACACTATGGAGTGGCTTTGTACTTCCCACATGAGCCTCAAGCATGCTATGGAGAGGCACTGTACTTCTCACATGAGCGCCAAGCACACTATGGAGCGGCTCTATACTTCCCACATGAGCGCCACGCACGCTATGGAGTGGCTCTATACTTCCCACATGAGCCCCAAGCACACTATGGAGCAGCGGCTCTATACTTCCCACATGAGCCCAAGCACACTATGGAGTGGTTCTACAAGTAGCGCTACAGAATGGGGATGGTGAGAACTATGCTATGGAGTTCCTTTCCAGTCAGATTATTCGTGACAGGGCTGTACTCTGTGCATCCGTTCATAACATATTATTGCGGCATCAACCAGGCCCGATAGATTAAGACCGTGCATTGTTGGTGAGAAAATGTCAGAATGATTGTCAGACTGTTCGTCAAGCGCTTGACACTGAATGCAGCGGCTCTATACTTCCCACATGAGCCCCACGCACACTATGGAGTGGCTCTATACTTCCCACATGAGCCCCAAGCACACTATGGAGTGGCTCTATACTTCCCACATGAGCCCCAAGCACACTATGGAGCGGCTCTATACTTCCACATGAGCACCAAGCACACTATGGAGCGGCTCTATACTTCCCACATGACCCACAAACACACTATAGAGCAGCTTGTACTTCCCACACATGAGCGCCAAGCACACTATGAAGCGGCTCTATACTTCCCACATGAGCACCATGCACACTATGGAGCGGCTCTATACTTCCCACATGAGCGCCATGCACACTATGGAGCGGCTCTACACATCCCACATGAGCGCCAAGCACACTATGGAGCGGCTCTATACTTCCCACATGAGCGCAAGCACACTATGGAGTGGCTCTATACTTCCCACATGAGCGCAAGCACACTATGGAGCGGCTCTATACTTCCCACATAAGCCCCAAGCACACCGGAGTGGCTTTGTACTTCCCACATGAGCCCCAAGCACGCTCTGGAGCGGCTCTGTACTTCCCCCATGAGCGCCAAGCACACTATGGAGCGGCTCTGTACTTCCCACATGAGCGCCAAGCACACTATGGAGCGGGCTCTGTACTTCCCACATGAGCGCCCAAGCACACTATGGAGCGGCTCTATACTTCCCACATAAGCCCCAAGCACACTATGGAGTGGCTTTGTACTTCCCACATGAGCCCCAAGCACACTATAGAGCGGCTCTATACTTCCCACATGAGCCCCAAGCACACTATGGAGTGGTTCTACAAGTAGCGCTACAGAATGGGGATGGTGAGAACTATGCTATGGAGTTCTTTTCCAGTCAGATTATTCGTGACAGGGCTGTACTCTGTGCATCCGTTCATAACATATTATTGCGGCATCAACCAGGCCCGATAGATTAAGACCGTGCATTGTTGGTGAGAAAATGTCAGAATGATTGTCAGACTGTTCGTCAAGCGCTTGACACTGAATGGAGCGGCTCTATACTTCCCACATGAGCCCCACGCACACTATGGAGTGGCTCTATACTTCCCACATGAGCCCCATGCGCACTATGGAGTGGCTCTGTACTTCCCACATGAGCCCAAGCACGCTATGGAGTGGCTCTATACTTCCCACATGAGCCCCACGCACACTATGGAGTGGCTCTATACTTCCCACATGAGCCCCAAGCACACACTATGGAGTGGCTTTGTACTTCCCACATGAGCCCTAAGCATGCTATGGAGCGGCACTGTACTTCTCACATGAGCGCCAAGCACACTATGGAGCGGCTCTATACTTCCCACATGAGCGCCACGCACGCTATGGAGCGGCTCTATACTTCCCACATGAGCGCCATGCACACTATGGAGCGGCTCTGTACTTCCCACATGAGCCCCATGCATACTATGGAGTGGTTCTACAAGTAGCGCTACAGAATGGGGGATGGTGAGAACTATGCTATGGAGTTCTTTTCCAGTCAGATTATTCGTGACAGGGCTGTACTCTGTGCATCCGTTCATAATATAGTATTGCGGCATCAACCAGGCCCGATAGATTAAGACCGTGCATTGTTGGTGAGAAAATGTCAGAATGATTGTCAGACTGTTCGTCAAGCGCTTGACACTGAATGCAGCGGCTCTATACTTCCCACATGAGCCCCACGCACACTATGGAGTGGCTCTATACTTCCCACATGAGCCCCATGCGCACTATGGAGTGGCTCTGTACTTCCCACATGAGCCCCAAGCACACTATGGAGCGGCTCTATACTTCCCACATGAGCCCCAAGCACACTATGGAGCGGCTC